>CATIWR010284280.1:0-10303 GCA_949677035.1 Omphalea diandra
TATATATATATAGGTTTATAATTATTTATCATAATTAAGTTAATACTCTAGATAAATTTTCTAATTTTATTTCAAGTAAAACTCTAAATTGAAATCCTAGGGTTCACTTTCAATTTAATTCATGGAATTCATTTTATTTGAATCCATCTATATTAAATTAAATATTCTAGATTGACAATAAATAATTCAAAAAAAATCTACTGACCTTCAAGAAAAACTTAATAATTCTCAAAACTTTTAGAATATTTGTTGAAGATCTTCACAAAAACCTCAATCTCTTCTTTTATTATTATTTTTAAAAGACCCAATATGCCTCTTTGAGCAGATTAGTGAAGAAATTTGATCAACAAAATGGTGAGGAGGAAAATTTGATTGAATGGCTGCATTCACGTTGAAGAAATGAGAGTAAAATGGGATGTGACAAAGGATTTAGGTAAATTGTCATTTAGCTAAAATAAGAAGGATAAAATAGGAAAAATTATAATCTAGTGTCTTTTTAGTTGGATGTTAGTTTTATTAATTTTTTTAAAAAAAGCTTATAATCTAACTTTTTTTAAATAATATAGTTCACTAAACAAAATTTATTGGTCAAATAACTTATATTAATGATCAAACTAGAGTATAATCTAGTTTTGTCATGCCAAACAAAACATTAATCTATTCAATAAGAAATTTAAATCCATTTATGTAAAATAATCTAATCTAAACTCATATTAAAAAATGGGACTCTAGGCGACCCAATCTAATATGCTCAATCTCACTCATTAAGCATCATTAATCAAGCTTTCACCATGGGATTATCTATCTCAATTCTATTTAATAGGCACTCATCCCATAAAATTCTAAGAGATAAAATTTTCCTTTCTGTCAGATAATATCCTGACCGTTAGCCTTATCTCATCCCAAATCAACTGAAAGAAAGAATAATTGGGATTTGTACTAAGTAGTACAGAGGAGATACCTTATAATCCAAGAAAACTGCATTTATTAGAATAAAGGCTTCATTGTCTTATCAAAAATGCTAGGGCCATATGTGGACATAAAAATCTCAACAAGCAGGGGAAATTGCATATGTATGAAAAGAGTTACAGGAACACTTGCAAGCAAAGTGATTGGAATGACAATCCATAATTTTCCATCAAGTATAAGAGCAGCGCAAAAGGCCATCATCATAGTTGCAATTGAGACGAAAAGAAGGGATAGGCCAATAATTAACTTTCTGGGCAATGATTTGAGGAAATCTTCCTCCGCATAGCGCGATGTAAGGATGCCTAGGAACATGAGTACCGAAGTGGATGAAGCAAAAAGAGAAATGGCATCAGAGATTATAGAAACCGTGAATGACTTCCCGTGTGAGAATATGGGAAACCCAAAATCTGGAATGTAGCCTCCAGGAACAGAAAATGCTGCAGTGAACATAATGGTGATGATGAAAGCGCCTACAACTGTACATGAAGTTGCTGTTTCCTTCCTCCATGTCTCTCCTTCTATCTAAAGGACTCAGTAAAGAGTTGGCAAGGCGTCTGACTTCTATCATTTTATCTCTTATATCCGTTGGCGACATCAAACTCTTCATCTCCTGCATTTTTTTGTTTTTGTTTTTGGGTTAAGGAAAGATATAAAATTTCACCATTTTATGGAAAAAAAAAAGGTATTATTTTAGGATATATAAAAAATTATTTATCATTTAAGGTAATTTTTCATCATATGATAAAACAAAAAAAGAAATTTCATTATAATTGGTACACTGACTTATTATACATTTTTTAATTAAAAAGAAAAAAATAAATTTTATAAGAAATAAGAAAGAATGGACAACCTCAACGAACTTTTCTTAGTTGTTATTCTAAATAATAAGAATGAATTAATTTTTTAGATCACTAATTTTTAGTGCTTTGATTGACTTATAATGATAAATTTTAATGTAATGAATGAATCAAATGGCCTATGAGAAGATTATTTTTTAAATGGAATCTTTTAAAATGAAGGAAGATTATGAGAGTTTTGTTCTTTATTTTCTTGCATTAAATTAATTAATTTATAGTATAAAAGTCTATTTTAAATGAATTTGTTAATGATATTAACATAGAACGAATATTGATAATTTTATGATTTAATCAAATGAATGTTTAATGTTAAATTATGTTTTGAATTATATTTCATAAATGATATAAAAATTATAAAACTATTCAGCATATATTTATTATAACTAATAATAAATTATAAATAAAATTAATATTTATTTTTATTAAATAATTATTTAATTAATTGAATTAAAATGAATATTTAATTAATATTTTATGAAAAAGGTATTGTTAAGCTATAAATAATAAAATAATCCTTTATAGTGTAACTAAAGATTGTCTATAAATTTATATATTTAATTTTATATGAATTAATTTAAAAAATTATTTAACTTGAATGAAGTAATTTTGAACAATCTATCAAATAAATAATATTAAATATTTCATAATTAATAAATAATTGCAAATTTTATAAACAAATGTGTGGTAAATATGATAAAAGATTATCTATTAATTCATACATTTAATTTTATGTGATAAAATTTTTAAAAAAATTATTAAATTTGAACAAAATAATTATTGACAATCTATTACATTGTCACTAGGTCTTATATACTTAGAATTTTGAAAAATCAAAAGAATTATTTTAAATCTTGATTTATTGTTTAAAATTTTTATTTTTTAGAATTTTTTATTTTTTATTAGAAAGTTTTTTTTATGATCTTAACTTCTTGATTAGAAATTTTTTCTTTTTAAGTTTTCTTAATTTTCTATTTAAAATTTTTTTATATGATAATTGATTTTTCTAATTTTCTATTTAATTTATTGGATGTGCTATTTTTTGTATAACATAATGTAACACATGTTTATATTATATATAACTATTTGATAAATAACGATTTAGAACTAACTTTGAGAATGGAATATATATTGATTCAACTAGTTTTCATTTGAAATTAAATTATATATTTCATGTCATGTTTATGTTTGTTGGTTTACACTTTTTAAATATCTTAATTAATTTATTTATATTAAATTCTAGAAAGTATGATTTAATACCTCTTTAATTAAATTCACATTTTATTATTTATGAAGCATATTTTAAGCATCATTTAACATAATGAAATAATATCAATTACGAAACTAATGTTTTATTTTAATATTAAAGGCGAGATCATACAAAAAAATAAATTTAAGTTCAAATTTCTCCAATATTAATGAATTCAATTTAAAAAAAATTATGAATTTTAGATTAGTGATATTAAAATATATTTAATATTATGATGTTGTAAAATTCTATTAATTTAGAGATGGATTAATTAAAAAAAATCTAAAGTTTAAATTTTAAAATAGAAAAATTTTGAAAATTTTATGGTTAATTAGCAATTAGTAAAAAATATTAATATAATTAGTTTTGTATATGACAATAGACATAGGATATATAATTTATCATTAATACAAATTTCTGCATCCATCCTTGAATATAGTTAGGAATGACAATGGGGCGGATGAGGAATTATCCCCATTCCTCATTCCAATCTCTTAAGAGACAGAATTTTTTCTCTCTATTTCTGTGAGAATTCCTCTTCTTATTTTTTATTTTTAAATTATTATATTAAATTATAAAATAAGAATTTTTTATAGTATATAACAAATAAATAAATAGATAGGTGAGGAAGTAGGTACCTTAAACCATTGTAGTTCTCTCTGCATTTGCAGAGTTGCACCTGATATGCTATCCAGTCGAGAAGAAGTTGCCGGCATCGCTGCCCAATGTAACATATTATTCCCGAAATCATCCATAGATCAAGTCCGAAAACAATTTCTTGTAGGAAGCCCATATACGAGGCTGAAAATCTTTTCTTGGCAATATGCAATCGCGGACATTATCATATTTCTTCCCCACAGGTGCTGGCTACCGATAAGATCTGGATTGGCTTTAACAGTCTCAATGACTACATCAATATTCCCATACTTTATAGCTTTAAAGAGTGCAATTTCTATTTCATAGGCTTCTATCTCTTCAAAATTGAACCCTTTTATTGTGCGACACATGCGTTGCAGAATTTCAAGGGCGTAGACGTGTGTTAACTTGAGATCATATACTTGCTTGATTCCTAAAGGGCAAAAGGTTGCAACTTTGAAGATGCATGAAAAACATAAATATATATATATATATTATTGCAGAAACGTGAAGTTGATTATATACGAGGAAATTTGAGGAGAGGTGGAATTAATCCACGCCATTGACCCAACACTGCCCACAAAGTTAAATGAAGTTATGAATGAAATTAAGAATCTTTCTCCGGAATTTTGTGCGTCATATGAAGGAGTATGCTATATATAAAGGAGAGATACATTACATAACTTGCACCATTAAGTTTCGACTGTTTTGGTTCTCTTGCCTACTGTTTTGGTTTTTTTCAGAAACTTGCACATGAATGTCATTCAACACCTCAGATGGCGGCTTTATGTGTATAACTTAGACAAAAAAACACAAACCTTCAATTGTAAACACAATAAAACCAAACTTGTACATATGTTTTTAGTTTTTTTTCCTGAAATTACTACATATTTTGTTTGTATAACTAAAAAAAAAAAAAGGGAATATAGAGAAGGTATTCAGCACTTCTTATCTATTAATTATGATTATAATTCAGTGAACACAGCTGCAAAATTACTTATAAGATATATCAGTATTACATATTTGGGAATCTTAATAGGTCTGAGGTTCACCATGTTATCTTTAAAGCTCCTCTTGGCTATTCAAAGCCGCATACTTCTTGATTGTGTAGCTCACTGATGTAATGTGGGACTGAACTTCCCAAGTGCTACTGTTTAAAGAGGAAATAACTGCAAAGAAGCGAGATGGAAGGAGGATACTGACCACAATAAATCCATCTTTCCCAAAAGCTCAGCGGGAGTGAAGCATTAGGGAACAAGTAAGGAGTCCCAGATAGCATCAGCAATGGTGTCCTAATGTCTCTCTCAGCAGTCAAATTTGGGTAACGCTGAAGTAAATCCAAGGCAATATCCTGCGATGTAACACACCCAAAAATAGTAAAGAGATAAGAAAAGGGTTGGACACAGAGAAAGCATTGGATGTTAGCTGTTTGGAAATTTAACTGATCAATCATACCAAACATTCTGCTAATAATAGATGCAAGGAATAGTATACACCCATGGATCCCATTTTCTGTGTAAAACATTTCAAGGTCTGTGCAACGGTAAAGATACCGAGCAGTCTCTGTGTGCCCGCAATGCATGCATGCAAGACTGAAAGAGACCCGGTAACGTCTGGAATGCGAACCAAATTTTTGTTCTTTTCAATTATGCAAGCTGCAATCTTGGTGCTTCCAGTTGCAGAAGCAGAATGCAGGGCCGTACGACCATATGAATCTTGTATTTCCAAGTCTTCTTCTGCCATGAATTCAACAAATTTCTCAGCAATGTCCTGCCCCCTCAAGATTTCAAAATGAATAGGCAATCGGCCGTCTCTTGAAATTTTAGCAGTTGATGCTGCTGAATCGTGATCGAGGAAGTCTTTTGTGGCAGCCCAACTCCCGCTGCTTATAATAGCCTCGAAAAGTGGCCCAAATCTTTTACGCTCAACATCAAAAACCACTGCCAAAATTATATTAATATTAATATAAAAAGTATCCTAAAAACCCAAATTGGCTGATAGCCCAGTGCATTGGAATGCTAGAATTAATTCAGGATTTGAACTTTCACTGCCTCATTCCCTTTAATAAGTACATCCCAAATTTTTTTTTTTTTAAAAAAAAAAGTAAAATATCAGAGTACTGTCCTTACTAATCAAGTCCTCGGTATATGAAGAGGCTATCGGCACCGGTGGCTTTGGAAGTTTGGATAGGTAGCCCAGATTGATTAATGGCAGTTGTTTCCGTTGGTTCATTCTGGCCAAAGTATCCCATACCTTTTTGGCTGACTTAATTCGCCTAATCATTTCCTTTGTCTTTGATTCACATGAATCTTGAATCGCTTCTAATGCTTTATAGTTCTTATTTTCCCAAGTCTGATAATCAATTATCCGATTTGTTGGTTCTATAACAACCCAGAGATCTTTACCTTCTAGGTATAATCTCATGAAACGACTCCAATTTTCGTAACCCGTCTCTTTACTACTTTCAGGAGTGATTATTGGACTTGGAAGCATACTTAATCTATCAATATAACAAGAAAAAATATATGTCACTTCCAACAAACAAGAACAGCAATTTTCAGTGAGAACAATGTTAATTATCGCAATTTGCTATGGCTATTAGGCTGTAATCGAGCCAAACTAAGTCAAACTCTGTTAGTCTCGAGCTCAAGTTCAATTTTAAAACACAAAGTTTGAGCTCAATCTAGGTTCAATTTTTAAGTTTAAGCTCAATCTAGTACTAAAATACTCAAGTTCGACTCAATTAGACTCATTTATTGATATAAATTTTTTTTTGTTAATCCTATGAATTGAAATTTCAATTCGAATAAAGTCAATTAAATTCGAATAAATTCAATTAGGTATGAATCAATTAAACTCAATTGGACAATATTATAAATATAATATATTTAAAAGGAAAATTAATTATATTACCTAAGCTCGATTAGTCTCAATTTGTATATATGCGGAGGATGCGAATAAAAGGGGAAAATGCAAGTAAATGCATTTAGAAAATAAGATTAATAAATCGACAAAATTTCATTGTGAATGAGCTCATGTGTCATTGCTATTAAGTATGAGAGAACAAAGAAAATATTCAACTTAGTTGGGGAAGACTGAGATGTCGTGTTCTGAAGCCATTACCCCCGAAAAATTATGTCGTAAATTATGTAAAGAAGGATACAGAAAGCCTTAAGCCTATAAGTAGAAAGAATCAAAAGCTTTGTCAAAATATAACATCTTGTTTTGAACCTGAAATTACTATATATTAAACCAAGTAACTACGTACGGGACTATTGATGCAACTTGCCCAAGTATATATGTAAGTTCAATGGAGCAAAGCAACAATCGCTACTTCAAGCAAAGAAGAAATGCAGTGCTCTTCGACCTCAGTATATCAGGCTTAATATATGGAGTTGAATATTGATGATTAACTTAGTGAGATTTGTTTTGTTAGGATAAGAACCTGCCAATCTTTTCCTCTTTCTCTTTTTTGCTTTGGTCCTACATGCATGTGGTGGAGGACATAAGAATCATTTAGCCTTGTCTATTCTAATCTAAGCTCTGTAACACCAGAAATGATGCATAGTAAAAGAACAATCGCTAATTATTAAGTCCAATCAATCAATATATATTATTAATTTCAGTCTCACAATTAGTTTAAACAATTATTTACCATTTATCAAACAACTGTGTATAACATTATCACATAACATTATTTTATGTTATGTAAAGGAAAATGATCATATTAACAAATTTTAAACAAGAAATCAGAAAAATTAATTACCATATAAAAAATTTCTAAATAAAAAATTAGAAAACTTGAAAAGTAAAAATTCTATACAAATTGCTAAAATCGTATAAAAGAAATTTTTAAATAGAAAATTAGAAAAATATAAAAAGTAAAAAAAAATCAACAATTTTTAAACAAAAATTTAGAAAAATCCAAAAAAGAAAAATTTATTTCAACGATAAACTAAAATTAAAACTAATTCCATTTATTGTTTAAAATTTTGAGTGTATAAGAACTAGCAATAATATAATAGATTGTCAAAACTACTTTATTCAAGTTTAATAAATATCCTCTTAAAATTATATTACACAAGATTAGAGGAGGTATGAATCAAGAGATAATTGTTTATTACAATTATTTCACACACACACATATATATAATTATTTATTAATTTTATTATTGATTATGAAATACTTATATTATTTGTTTAATTGATTATCAGGAATTTATTTCATTTAAATTTACTAAATTTTTTTCTTAAAATTGTGTCAAATAAAATTGAAAGTATGAATTAATAAACAATCATTTATTACAATTATCTCTATATATTATAAATTTTAAGAAATTTATTTCATTATTTTATTTACTTGATAATAATTTTTTATAAAATAATAATTAATCATTCAACTAATTAACTAATTATTTAATAAAAATAAATATTAAATTTATTTAAATTTATTATTACAACACAGATTTACTACTAGTAAAGCGGTAAAAAGTTACTTGTCATTTATTGGTGAGACAATGCAGAAAAGAAATTCCCAAACTTGCACAAGCCTAACCCAACAACAGGCTAACCATTTTCCTTCCAGGCTAACCCAAGATTAGCACGATAAAGTTACTTACAGTACCATTGATGCAACTTGCTCCAGGTTCGATGGAGCAAAGCAACAATTGCCACCACAATCAAAGAAGAAATGTAATGAATGCTCTTCGACCTCTGTATGTCATCCTTAATAAACAGTTGAATATTGATAAATAAGTTTGTGAGATTTGTTAGCATATTGATTCGAGTCTTTGAAGTTGAGATAAGAATCATGTTTTCTTTTTATTTTTTCTTCTTTTTGCTTTGGTACGTACGTCCAACGAGCATATGTATGGACATAAGAATCATTTAGCCTTCTTTATTCTAGTAGTATATGTTCTGTCCACCAGAAATGATACATAGAAAAGAACTGATGCTATGTCCAATGAATGATAAGTTACTTGTTGATGCGTTATAATTTTTTTGGTCCCTTTCTACAATTATCAAAAACAATAAGAACATAAGAATATAAGATACGGTAGTAAAAAAAAGTCCACTCTTAAAATATGAAAACACAAATCATTTTTCTTTTTTTTTTTTTGAAAAATAAATTTACATTAAAGCGCATAATTTAATTAAATTAATTATATCAAATATTGCAATTTTCCTCGTTAGCTTTTCAAATATACTTCATCTAAATAGTCATGGTAGGGGTGAGCAAACCAGTCAGTTTGATTTGTTCGAGTTTGATTTTTTACTAAAATCGGGCAAACCAAATTTTACATTTTACAAACTGAACAAAACTAAATTTTTGAAAAAATCAAATAAATCGAACAAATTGAACCAAATTTTATAGACATACAAATTGAATAAAACCGAACTTATAAAATTTTAGTTTGGCTCAATTTAATTAAATTACATATATTTTTAAGTCTAGTTTGCTTCAAATTAGTTTTATTTATTAATAATTTTAATTTATTCAGTTTTTATATAAAAAACTGAACCAAATTTTTTTAAAAAAGAAAACTGAAAGGACTTAACTGAACCAGATTGAACCGAATTAAATCGATTTGATCTGTTTTTTTTATCTGATATGGTGTTTGCTCACCCCTAGTCATGAGATTAACTTATATTTGGATTTATATTCATACGTTTAATTAAAACAAGAAGATTGATAGTTCAAAATAAAAAATTAATTTTATTATTAATTAAATAATTAAATAAAATTTTAATTTTAAATACTTTTAGTAGTATTATTTAAGATCGCGCGCGCGCACACACACATATATATAATTTAATAAAATATATTATTTATTAAATTTTGGTCTAGCTCTTCAATATTTTGATTCAGCTCAAGTCAATATTGATTTATATGTAGTTAAAGGATTAGTATCATCTTGAAATTAAGTTTCAATCTAGTCCAAAATTTTTTTAAAAAAAAATTCCAGAAAAAAACCTCGAAATTAGTAATTACCAATCCAGTTCAACTCGGTTCAATATTATAATACCATGGTTAGCTTTTTTTCGGCTTCTTCCATTCTCACAAGAATTCCTCAACATGTGAAATATCAAAAAAGTTTGCTTAACAATTGATTCTAACTAAATACCACTCAACACACACGCTCGCCAAAATCCATTCAACATCTTATGGCTTCTATTTCATTGTCGGTGAACTCTACGTCGGCGAAGTAATTCCAAACGGGAGCTAACATGATGTTTCCAGTAGTCCATTCTTCTTCTTCTTGTTCTTTCCAAGGGGTGATGTGTGTGGACAGTGGAAATAGGGATGAGTTTTATTTTAGATCAACGTCAAGTGGCCGTGCATGGAGGTGTAGGATGAGAGGGAAGGTTGTGCCAGGATGGAGAAGGCTGTATTTTTGGGTCTGATTGTAGCTTTTGAGTTGAGATGGACCGGTATTTGGATCTAGTGGCTGTTAGGTAGGTGAAAGTTTGAGAGAAAACGGTAGGAGAAATTAAGTTATTGAATTAAGGATTAGGTTTAAAACATTCAATTTGCAAACCATTTGCTTTCACACACAGACGCACAAACATATATATATATATATATATATATATA
>CATIWR010284303.1:0-14019 GCA_949677035.1 Omphalea diandra
TCAAAACAGTACGTTTCAATCGCTCTTAACTTACTCATTCATAATAAGTATTTTAATATGGTGTTTGTGATTTGGATAGGGAGATTAGTAGGCGCTGAAAATTTTGCCAGTGTTTCTTCATCCGGCAGTCAGCAATCAACGTCGTCTGTTGGATATAATCCACAGCCAGTGCCGCCCCCGTCTTCAGGATTGTTTGTATTTCTGTGCTGATTTCTGTTTGTTGTAGTGGTAAATGTGTTGTGAATTTGATTATTGTTGGTTGTATTTGTAGCGGGTCACCTCTGTTTTGGATCGGAGTTGGTGTTGGACTATCAGCACTCTTTACATGGGTGAGAACTCTAGAGCAAGAACCTACTTACTTGTTGCTACTGTTTAGTTCACTATTTTTCTGCATTTTTTAAAATGCTGATATTTATTAAATATGTATGATGGAAATGCAGGCAGCTACAAATTTAAAGGTGAGTGTTACTCTCCCACAAGGTACTGATATCTGCTCTTCCATTTTTTTCTGTTTGGTATTCAGAGGATAGCTGTTGTAGAAATTCAAGCGTTGGGACAGCAAATATTTGTTGATGTCGGTGTGCTTATTTGTGTTATTATTATGTGTTACAATATGTCTGTTTTAAGGATTGAATGCTTTCTGAATTGTTTTCAATGTTGAATTACTAGTCTTACTCTTGCATTTTATTTTCAACTCACTTCAAACCAAACAAGTCCAATCCCAAACTAGTGAAGCATGTTTACATGGTTCTTTTCCTTCTGTCAAACTCCATTTTATCTTAAGCTTTTTTATTATTTTTTGCGTTGTGTACTGTTTTTTTGGCCACTTTAAGTTCTTTCTTCGGTGTTTGCTGTTACTCTATGATGCACAGGAATGTTAGGACAGCAGAGTTTCCACATTTCTGAAAATTTCTGGAATCAGAAACACAATGACATGGGCTCAAAACATTTGGGCCTAATTATGCAGTATTACAAAAATTGGAAATGCAATTCTGTCTATGAAATGCATTTCTTTCCAAAAAAAGAAAAGGCGGGGGGCTTTCCCAATTCTGTTTTCATCTCCAATCTCTCTCTCTCTCTCTCTCTCTCTGTGCTGGTTTTCCTCTGTTATAAAATTGCAATCTCAAACTAGGGCTTGAATTGATTGCACGTTAGCCACATACAGGCCTTAGGGAAGGGCTCTTTTGATACCTAGCTTTTAGAAATAAAGTGAGTTTGAGAGAAGAATATGAGGAGGGGTGAGGTGGATGCTGCACAACGATAATAAATTAGGGTATATCATTATGCTGTAGAGTTACTTAACAGTACTTAAGTTTTATTCATAGTTTTAATTTAGGTTACATCTGTCTAAAAACCCATTTAAGTCCTCTGAATTTCATAATTCCTCCATGCTTTGATAATTTAAAAATACAATTTAGGACACCTTTATATTTTTACAAAACAATTATTATTTATAAATATATCCCTATAATTTTTAATATTTACAAATATATCCCTATAATTTTTAATATTTACACATTTATCCTGTGTTTTGATTTCTTATATTATTTAAACATGACATGTCCCCGTGTGTTTCCACATTTCAGTTTCCATGCTAGTTAGCTGTTACTTAGACCTGATTGCTTTTCCACATTGTTGCACCTATGGGTTTGTCTTGCACATGGAGAAACCATTACAGTTGACACATCCTCAATTTATCCCCAACATTGACATCTGCATCATGGTTTTAAATTGTGGCCGTTGCCCATATAACAGAAACATGATTGTTGTGGCCATAATTTGATGATAATGACTTAGTGATATGCAAATTTTTGAAAAAAATTTGCAAAACGTTGCAAAATAATAGATATTGACATAATTCATTAAAACTAAGAATTACAGCTAATTAATAAGCATAAGTAGAACAAATGGAGACTTTGCATCAGTGGCTTTTGTTCTTGATTAACTATTAACTTAAGTAGCACAAGTACAGAGTAGAGGATGACAATCTAACCTTATCAAAACCGAAAAGAAGTGTCTAGGAAGATCAAGACTTAATTGACATTTATTTTGAGAGTTTTGGTCCCATTATGCTTGTGAATGCCTAGGTAGAAGTTGAGTAACTCCCTGGATGAAATGGATTATGGCCTTGAGTAAAATAAAAAATTGCACAAACATAGGTTGAGTGGTTGGTTTGATAATGAGCTCTCTAAAATCATTAGGGGGTAATTCCAACCATGCAGATGCAGAACAAAATAATTAAAAAATATGAAAATTTTTATTTTGTTTGATCTTTCACAAACCTATCTTTTAAATTGTTAAATTTACTCATTGCAAACATTAATTAATATAAATTTCTAATTTATTATGAACTTTGGAGTTTTATGTGCAATTTACTTGAAAGGAATTATTAAAATATGTTGAGTGTTTGTATATTTAGCATATACATGATATTTGTAAACATATAAAAAAAAAGTTAATAATTAACTGCATAATTCCATAATGGAAGCAAAAAGAAGAGAGAAAATTTCAAATTAACATACGTCTTTCAACTTAAGTATGAAGTACTCCTCTTTTCTTTACTATTGCCTTCATGGAAGCCAATATTTTGGGTCGTTGTAGCTTGTTTTGAAAAACAATAGAAGAAGGGGCTATCCATGAAGAAGGGAAAATGTGAAGAAAGATGAGTTTTGGCAAAAAAGTAGGGATTTCTAAAGAAGCCATTAACTAATGGCCATCACATTTACAACAAATTATTGCATGTTAACCTATGGCCATAATGGTCATGACACCCTCCAAAATCATTATTAACCTGAATTTGATGTAAGGCAACTTGGATGTTGGTCATTAATTAATGGTATTTTAGAATCCTTCCCTTTTGATCTATATCTACTCTAATGTGTTATACTTTTCTAACTGTTGCGTCTGAAGGTCTATGACTCAAGTTTCCAAACCACCTCATTGAAAATTCAGGGACATTTCAATATAATATACGAAAATAATGGACCAAGTAGTGCATTATGAAATTTTCATAGTAATTAACCCTTTTAATTTTCACTTATCGATCATGTCCAATGGAACAGTGTGCTTCTTGTTATCTATCCAAGAACTTCACAGATAATATAACAAATGATTTTCCTTTTATTGCTGTTGTAGTCCTTGATCAGAAATTTTCTTTCTAGTACTGGTATTGTTGTTCGGATTTTTTCTTTTTTTGGGTGTCCATCTTTGTTCAAAGTTAACTTGTAAATTTTTTGAAATGCTCATTTTTTTTTCCTT
Organism: Omphalea diandra; assembly: GCA_949677035.1. Lineage (NCBI taxonomy): Eukaryota > Viridiplantae > Streptophyta > Magnoliopsida > Malpighiales > Euphorbiaceae > Omphalea > Omphalea diandra. Next base: position 3,259 of record CATIWR010284303.1, read on the forward strand.
TCAGAAATATGCCATGCAACAAGCTCTCAAAACAATGATGAACCAGATGAATGCACAAAATAACCAATTCAGCAATCGTGCCTTTTCTTCGACTGCACCCTTTCCATTTCCAACACCTCCAGCATCAGGGCCTGCTAGCTCGCCATTTCAAGCATCCTCGACATCTGGGCCTGCTACCTTCCCTTTGTATCCAGCGTCATCAACATCTGTGGGTGCTACCTCCCCTTCTTCAGTTGCTTCCCAATCTGCAATTACTGTAGATGTTCCTGCAACAGAAGTAGAAGCATCTCCAATCACTGATGCCAAAGATGAAACACAGATAAGGAAGGAACCTAAGAAACATGGTAAGAAGATCTTCACTTGTCGGCGTGATCTTAGAAAGAATTTCTCATTTCCACTTCCATGGGCAGTCTATGATGCAAAATGAGTTTTGTTTATGATGTTTCAATATGTGCATAAGTTCATGTGCAAATGCACAGCTTCAACCCTTTGACACTCTTTACAGAATTTCCTGATGATTATTTATTACTGCATCATATGTTAAGTTTTAGAAAATTAAAGAAAGCAATAAACATCAAAATTATTCCTGAATTTGATGTAGGGCAACTTGGATGTTGGGTTATTTTGGAGTTTTTGGATTTGGTTAGAAAGAAGTTTGCTATATATAATTTAATTTTAAGATTCAACTTATTTATTAATCTTAAGTTAATGGATGTAGGCCAGATTATATGGGTAGGAGACAAGAAAGGGAGGGGCAGACCTGAAATGTCATGGAGGGAAGTAGTGAAAGGAAATAGCACTTAGTGCCACCAAATCTTTCCAAAGCACGGACAGGAACTGTATCGAATGGAGAAAACAGATTTGTATATCCTGGTGACCACAACTAGGTTGGGATTAAGAATTAGTTGTTTCTGGGCCTGAGTGTTGGTAATTTTTTGAGTCTTAACGTGGGGTTCTAGTTGGTATACAGGCCATTTATGAAAGAACAATTTGTTGATAGAAAGGAAAGAAGAATGAAGTTCAACTAGGAAGAATAGGCATTCTCCACTAAATTATAATTTTGAAAGCAAAAGTCAGATCCTTTATCCATTTAGAATTAGTTGTTGGTTCCGCATATAGGCAGTAAATGCTCTTAACTTTCAGTGAAAGATTACTTTACCAAGCTTACCTCTCTTTGGGCTGCATAGGCAATTTTATCAGATACGCTTCTCTATGAGGTCCAAGCTATCTTAATATGACATTTAGATATCATTTTGCTGGGAATAAAATTGATGGTGCTCTTGCTTCAAAAGGCATTTATAGCATGCTGCTGTGGACTCAAACCTACCAAACATTTAAATGTTTGGGTTTGTTGGCTTGAAGATGGACTGCCTTATCATTATGAGAATAGCCTTGTAATTACGTGAATAGCCATCTTACTTGATGCTTTATGAGTTATTGCCACGTAAAAAAAAAAAAAAAAAGAAAACAATTTGGCTGCTTGGGATTTACAGGAAATCACTTATAGAATTTTTTGGAAATGTTTTCTGCTAGAAGTGTTATGTAAGTTATGCTTGCAGCCTTTGTGGATGTCTCTCCTGAAGAAACCTCGCTAAAGAGCCCATTTAGAAGTGATGGTGATATTTCAGAGACAAGCCCATCCAGGGATGCTCAGTTTTCCAAAGAAGTAGCTCTCTCTCTCTCTCTCTCTCTCTCTCCCCCCTCCTTCCTGCCCCTCTTTTGCTCTCCCCTTCTTTTAGCTCTAGACTGTATTAGTTTGTGTTTTGACATTTGAATTTAACTTTATATGAAGGTTTCCCAAAATGGAGCTGCTTTTAACCAGGGCCTCAGTGCATCTGAGAGTTCTCAGTCTAACCGTAAGTAAAATTTCAACTGCAACTCAGCATAGTTAATATTCTTTGTCTCTATATGTCTATGAAGATAATGTATGAATGCGAAACTTCCTTGATTAAGAAATAAGTATCATGAAACATCTAGATTCTAGATTGATCTGGTTCTCAGGTTGAGATTTCATGTTATTTTATGACTGCTAAAGGAAGTGAGGCATTGGGTCAAGATGGGGCGGGCTTAATTGAAGGCGTAATACTCTTCATTTTAGGAATTAGTGAAGGTTGTTAAAATTTAAATTGTTGGCCTTAAGCTTATGAAGCTAATTTGAATATGTAACAACTATATTAAATAACTAATATCCATAAAATGATATTAATGCTATGTTTGGTAAGATAGAATCAAATATAATGTAATCAAAGATGTGATAGAATGAAAGAAACAATGTAGTTTGATGCAATGCAATAGTCATTACGATCATATGTATAGTTGTGAAAATAAAATTGATGTAATGAGATAAAATCATAATTTTCATTTAGATGTTTTTGTTTATTTGGAGCGGTGATTGCAAAATGATGGTAGTGTTGATGGTGTTGGTGGCCAATTAATGGTGGTGACGAGCCGATGACAGGCCAATAGTGGTGATGGTGGTGGTCAGGAAGTAGCAACTGTGGTGGTGGTGGCAGCCATACTGGGAGTGGGGTTGATAAGGGTATGAATGGTGGTGATGGATGGTGGAAGTAAAAATAATTAATGCAATACATTTTTGTATGTAATGGGCATCACATGAATTAAAGCAATATTTGTTATGTGAAGTGCTAAGCATTTCATCACAGCAAAATTTTTTATGCAGCCAAACAAAATTATCAGTAATGTAATGCAAGCATGATAACATTACATCTTTGATCATACCCTATTAAACATAACTTAAATGTGTACTCTCTGAAATTGGTTCTGTATTAATTGATTATACAAGAATACAATATGATTTGCATGTGTGGGCAACTTGATATGTTTCGAGCATTTCCTCTTTTTTCCTAAATTCTACATGTTGCAATGGATAAGAAACACTGCAAGAGAAAATATGAAAACATGCTCTCCGACTTTGATCCAGTAACCTACATCTACGGCCTAAGACAGCAAAGGTTTTCACTGTGAATAAGTCTGTAGAAGTCATAGAGCTTTTTTCTTTACACACCATCCCTTCTACAAAACCCGATTTTCTTCAAGAACAGACAAACCGTACTTTGTGTTTAAAATTAGTATTTTTTGACATTCTTGAAATTGTAAAACAAAGACATATGATAGGCTAACTATGTGTGATTTGCTAGTTATTTTATTTATTGCACATATTCCTGGGTAGATCAGAGCGAGGAACTATTATTATGAAGTTTTGCATTCTCACTGCAATTATAGCACATTTGATTGGATGATATCTTTTGTTCCTTGGGTTACAGGTGTATTGGGAATCATGATAAATTTTGTATTATCTCGCATATGTTGGTAGATTTGTCAGTCTAGCCATCAGATAGTTATTCATTTATATTTTAGAAAGATTGCTTTTGGTAATACACAAGCGTTCAAAATTTCAAATGCCCACAACTACAAGTTGCCAGGAAGACGAACAAGTTGGGACCTGAGTAGTTATACTTGTATGCTATCACCATTCAAAATTTCAAATGCCTTTTTTAGATGTATCCTCTTTTTGTATACCCAAAAACAGTTCTTCCTTGAAGAAAATATCAAGAGTTTGCTGGTAATGTCATTCTATCCATCCATATTTATACTTCCTTGATACTGTGCTCTCTTTTATCTTTCGCCAGGCATGCAGATCCAACTAGTTTTGTAATTGCTTAAACAACCATCATTCTCATTTTGTTATCTGCATCTTAAAGCATCCTTGTAAGGAGAAGATGGGCAATAAAAAATGAAACCTTTTTTATTTTTAAATTTTTCTAAAACTATGTTGGAAGATAATATTATTCCTCTTCAAGCCATAAATATTCATGGTGTTGTATAGCTTCTTGATGCAAGTATTTGCAGATGTAAGATGTTTGAATTGCATGTGCTTTCATTTCTATTCTATTTGGATACCTGTTCTAAACAGTTTAGCAAATCATCAAATAAATCAATTTTATTAACTCTTGACTTCATGTTGTTGTCAGTTAAATGATATGGAGCATTTTCGTAGCTATTAGGATTTGCAGTTTCAGTTTCATTTCAGCAGAAGTTTATTTCTAATTTGATCTTCCTCAAGCTTCCACACTACCTCATTCTTGGTTGCTATTTATTTCCTTCACCTCTAATTTATTTGTTAATATTTAAAAGAATCTTAATTCATTTTAAAAGAATCTTAATTCATTCTTATTTATTCATTTACAGGAAAAGTAGGTTCTGGCTTATCTGTAGAAGCTTTGGAGAAAATGATGGAAGATCCAACAGTGCAGAAGATGGTTTATCCGTAATATAGCTTCTTTACCTTGAAATCTTTTGTGCTTTTCTTGTGTGACCCTTTGCGGTGATGCTCTATTCTTTTTATGTCCCCCTGTTTGGTGACGAGTCTTGTCACATGTCAGTTCTATTACCCATTGTTTTCTTTGTTTGTGTGACTTATAATGTGAAATTGTTTTTATTTTTCTTCAGTTGCTCAGCTGTTTCTTGTTCTTTTTTAGTTTAACTCTGTTGCTGTCCTTGCAGATATTTACCTGAAGAGATGAGGAACCCGGCTAATTTCAAATGTAAGTTGAATCTTCTCTTCCTTTGATGTATATTTGCTCAGGGCTGAAATTGGTCAGTCTTGAAGAAATCTCTAATAAAAAGTATCTTGGATGCTATATTGCTTTTATTGTTCAACACAGTTCTTGAGGTCAGATATGGGAGTTGAAGTAAAAATTTGAACATACAGTTAGTCAGTTTCACTTATTTGGAATTCATATCTCTCTCTCTCTCTCTCTTCAAAATTTTCTTACTTTTCTTTTTAGTGGCTACTTCATTCAAATTTCAACATAGGAGAATGTTGCTAGTTTGATTCACTTTATAAAATTTCCATTACTTCGGCTTCTCAGCCATAGCTGAATTTTAGTTCTTCCATGCATCTGCACACTGGACCTGGTTAGCATGTTATTTTAACATGTAATTTTTGCTGTGATGACAGGGATGCTCCAAAATCCACAATATCGTCAACAACTGGAAGACATGCTGTGAGCTCTTTTTCCATCTTTGGTGTTTTTGTGCTTTTGTTTGAACGTGATTGGCATTCTTATGTACACATTCTGAGAACTTTTTGTGGAACCTAGTGATATAGAAGCCTAAAACCATCAGATGGAACTTTAAGTAGTGAGTCTGGGTAATGTAGGTACGCAGAATAAATTGTGGGTTCATCCATTGCTTGGTTTTATAATTATTTAGCTATTTTGTGTCTGCTTTAGGCTCTAATACCAGAAGCTTCTGCAATTATTTTGTTCACACAATACTTTTGATACTTGCTTTTGGCATCAATATATAAATATGTGGAGATGCTAAGTCAGGAAGTTGATTTTTCTATTTTTGATAATTTGAGTTTATTCTTTTTATATGGATCTAAGTTCTTTTGGTTTACTTGTTTGTTTAGAAATAATATGGGTGGAAGTGGAGAATGGGACAACCAGATGATGGAGTCCTTGAAAAATTTTGATCTCAGCAGTGCCGAGGTTAAGCAGCAATTTGGTGAGTTTGACGATGATTATCTGTTTTGTTCCTTCACATTAAAATATGTGAATTTGACAAGTTGGTTTTGGACTTATTATGTTCATTCCCCCTTTTCTCTCTCTCTCTCTCTCTCTCTCTCTCTATTTGTGCATGTCTTTTCTTATATGCTATAATGTGTATAAAACTTGGTTAGAATTATGCATTTCCCCAGATTCTTTGGGCTTGATGTGCTCCATTTGGTCTCAGTGCATTTTAGAGAGAATTATTTTTTGAATTTTAACTGTTCTGCAGTAATGTGATGAATGATATTGTCAGCTTTTCTTTTTCTACAAGTCCTGTTACTATTCGTCCTCTTTTCTCTTATACCTTTTTAATTTCCATCCTGAAATTAATTACTGGCCGGTCTGTCTCTCTCATTGTATTGTTCATCAATCCTGAAATAAATTAGTAGTCATTTACTAGGTTGCATTGCTCATTTCAATAGTGCTGACATGTTACCTACTTATGCTGCTGGAGTATTAGGTTGGCTCAGTCTTGAATGGCAAGTATTTTAATAAGAAATGATTCTTTTACTATTCCTTTCAATGTGTTAACGGCTACGGTTTCTGGAAGTGCATGTGCTTGGTCAATGACCGGTTAATATATTTAGGATATAAGATCAGAATTGAACTTATTCCTCGGACTGCAGGATTTATATGTTGGATATACCCATGGGAATCTGATGTGTAGAGTGGATTCATTGTTGTCCAATATGAACATAAATATGATGGTTAATATTTTAATTTGTTTAACCTTGTCTAATTCTCAGAATCTTATTTCAATCAGGTGGCATTGGGGTAGGGTGATTTGAATAAAGAGTTTGAAATTTTTTTAATATTTTTGGGTTAGATTATTTCGACAATGTTTAAAATATATGCTTTTTCCTCTATTTTTTGTGAATAGACTTATCAATCCATATTCAGGAATAATTGAAAACTTATATAAATTTGAAATTCTTGTGAAGTTGACATAACTTCATACACTCTAAGACTTGGTTATGGAGTTCTATTCCCTCATTTGCAAATGTCTGACTTCATTTATATAATTTGAACTAAAAACTCAGATTCAAATATTCAGAAATTCCATATTCGCATGACACATGGAATAATTATATAATGGTTTATTGACTCCTAAAATCTAAACTTTTTCGAGTTTTGACAAAATTGATTAATTCTTTTAATTTTGGCAAAATTAGCCAAAATTCAAATTTATCAAAATAGGATAATGTGTCACGTTAAAATATTGAGTTAAAATAATTTTAATTTATATTAGTAATTAATGTTAATTGATTTTACTAACTTTTTTTTATAAAATTTCATGTTAGTTGGTTTGCAATGCTATGTGATATATCATTATATTTTGATCAATTTGAATTTTGGTTAAATTTGTCAAAATTTTATTAGTTTTGACTAATTTTGCCAAAATTAAAAGGATTGTCCAATTTTTTCAAAACTCAAAAATGTTTGGATTTTAGAAGTCAATAAGCCTTATAGCATCTATCTACTCTTGTTTTGTCTTATTATTGTCAATACTAATGTTTTGCAGATCAAATTGGCCTCACACCTGAAGAAGTCATCTCAAAAATTATGGCCAATCCTGATGTTGCCTTGGCATTTCAGAATCCAAGAGTTCAACAGGCCATCATGGATGTATGCCCTATCTGAATTAGAAATTTTAGTTTGACCTTAAAAGTTAACTTGTTAATGTTTGTGTCTTTTGCAGTGTTCGCAGAACCCACTTAATATAGCCAAATATCAGAATGACAAGGAGGTATATAGCCAAACTCTTTTGATCTTAAACATAGTTTATCAAATTTATCATCATGATCATGATTATCATGTCCCTTTTTCCAGTATATTGTACTCTCTTTCAGATAGTCGTTTGTCACCTGGATTAATCTCATTTTTTGCAGCAAGTACTCAATATTTAATGTGTTTTCTTTTCCTCTACTTGACATATGCTTTCGCGGTTACTTTACTAGAATTACATCAAGAGATTTCAGGTGTTGGAAGTATTTTTGTCAATATAAAAATTTCTATTACATTTCAGGTTATGGATGTCTTCAACAAAATATCAGAGCTCTTTCCTGGGGTGACAGGTTCATCTTAGTTATCATTCCTACACAACTATTGGAGATAAATACATTACAGGAGTTACAGTGGGTGAGCAATGGGCAATAGCGCCTACTGGATTTCCATTTCTGGTACAGAAAGTGTTCAAAGTTTTGGATATTGCCGTGTGTTGACTTTTTGTGCAAATAGGGCATAGTTTCGTTTGTATTGGAAAAAGGTCTTGGGATGTTCTTGTAAAGTAACTAAATAGTCTAAATAATTAGCATTTGCTTTATGTCTAGGATCTATGCCTTGCTGATCATGCCTTTCTGATTTTCAATAATTGATTTTAGTACTAAGTGAATGCAGGCGAGCAGAGGATGTAAAATGATAATAACAACACTATAATTGTAAGCGAATAATAGCTGGTGATAGCATGCCGATTTTTAAATGAAGGTAGCCATTATACTCAAGTTCTGTGTGCTTTCCTCCATTGTAACGACTGAAAGGGTAGTGGGATATAAGTACAGTTTGATGACGGTTATATTCTGCCCATAATCTTATTGAAGGCGACAACAATATTTCCATAGCATCGCCAGACGCGTGAGGCATCTTAATCCCTGGCTGCATGATCTAGCTGCAAATTCCATGAAAATGAACATCTGTTACTTGTCATTGATAATCTCATAGTAAACCACAACTATAATATAATCAAGGGAAACAGTGAAGGAGATTAACATCAATGCTACCCAACTAATGATACTTTGGGATAGGAGTGGGCTCCTCCCCGCCACTAACTGTTGCATTGCTGATGATTTCAGCTACTTGCACAAACTGTTGAACCATGCTTTTGGGAAAGTTCAAAATCTAGAAAATTCAGCTTTACCAGAACCATGAAGAACCATCAATAGTTCGGCTATCTATGGTGACTTTAGCTAGCATTCATCTTCTAAATTCACCACCAAATATTAGAGGAGGTTGTCCGAAGGATAAAAATTGAATCACGGGCCATTATTACCAGATGGTGAAACTACTTAGGAATGTGAAGTTATGGTGTAACAAGAATCACTGGAACAAATATATGCAGGATGATATTCTACCACTACTTTGGTAACATTATTGAAGAGATCAAAATAGAGCTTCCTCAGCTGAGGCCTTTCGTTTCCAGGCTTGCTTTGGATTATGGCATACATGTCAAGTTTCAAGTTTGATGAGCTCATTCGCAGCTCCTTCTGAGCTTCGCGCTAAGATTCTGACTCCAACAAAGCTTTAACATCTAATGGAGACTCTGCATGGCCTTTGATTCCCCCCAATTCCTCTTCAAGTGCTTGTTCAGGATCTACCATTCTCATGTCGAAGCCAAATTCAATTTCTGGTCTCAGTATTGCTTCCATTACTCATAGAATTGAAGTCACAAATGCTATTTGCTCCGATTCTTCTATTTATATCAGATTGGAAGACCTTCGGTGACATCTCTTTGGGTTGAAAAGAGGGTTTTAGGCAGCAGATGAAAGTTGGATTTTGTGTTGAGACTAATGGCCTTAGTGCCATCTCACTTTATCAAATTGCACAGCACAATTTATCTATTTAAGCTACAATACCACGCTAACTGCAAAACGGCAATTACAGTCATGGACATGAATTAGTACCAATGAATAATAAGAATAGATAAACTATCATCACGACTAATTTCTACTATCATAGTTAACAGAACGCAAGCTAGCCTGAGGATGTTAAAAAGAAAAGAGAATGTAAGAATATGGCCATCCTACTCGAGTTTCCCTAAACAATTTGCTTACCGCAATTAATCTTGAGGGGTTAATATCGGCATTATAGACAGAAAACTTGAGTGGGTTTCACTAATCTTTGAACACAGAATCTGGGATCAGGAAAGCATGTTAAGAGAATAGGATGCAGCAGAGAATTATTCCAAGATAAGTACCAGTGGCTTACTGGTGGAAAAGACAGAAATGAAATGAGAACCATCTTCTTGCAAGCTAAAATAGTTATCCATTCGGATGTTTTTTTGGAGTGGGATATTTTTTAAAAGAGGGGAGTTTTGTTAATTTTTTTTTTTAAAAAATAAAAATTTTGGAGGGTGATTGGTATTGCAATTTTAATAACCCACGGGTTTATTCCCGTACGTGAGTTTTTGTTAAAATTATTATGAGGGAATTACAAAATTTTACCTGTGATTTTCCTTTTTGATAAATATGATATTGTGGTTTATTTATTGATAAAATTTTATCATGTAATATAATATTAATTGCAAAATGATATCAGATCCGTAACTTCGTTACATTCATCTGATATGGTATCAGATTCTGTATATTATTTCAATTAATTATGTATCTAAAATTTGGATATATAATTTCTTCACTCTAAATACAGAATTTGTTCATTTTTTTATTTACTTTCTTTATATATTTGAACAAATTGTACAATGATTGATATTGAATTTGTTCAAATATATATAGAAAGTAAAAAAAAAAAAAGAACAAATTTTATATTTAAAGTGAAACAATTATAGACTCATATATAATTAGTTGAAATAATATGCAAAATCGAATACCAAGTCAAATAGATATAACAAAATTATGGATTTAGTACCATTTTACAAATGACGTTATACCATATAGTAGAATTTTGCTAATAAATAAATCAAAAGATCATATTTGCTTAAGAAAAAAACTATATGATAAAATTTTGTACTTTCCCCAATTATTTTATATATTTTATACTTTATCAAGTATTTACATATTTTTCTATACTATAATTTTTATGGAAAATTAGTAGGCTTTGTGAACCATTTACATGTTTCATATATAGAAGTTATAGATTTACAAAGTATTTCCATGTTTTTCAATGCAGTTTGTGTTATAATCACTTAAAGTTTCTACATTAGTTGAGATGATTTTGTTCTATTTCTTTTATATATAGATCAAGCAAGACGTAAAAGAAAGTATTTTTTTTTAAAAAAAAGATAAATTCAAAGCTATTAAGTTCTAATGGTATCATGTTTGCACATATGAGACATTTATTTCAAGCATCTAGCATAATTAGACTACTTTACCATCATTGTTATATTTATAGAAAAATGTTTTCTTTTCTTTAGAAATTTAATAAATTAAATTCGAAAATTAAAAGGAACAATGAA
>CATIWR010284409.1:0-24261 GCA_949677035.1 Omphalea diandra
ATATATATATATATATATATATATATATATATATATATATATATGCCACGTGTTTCTAGTAGTTGCATGTGGTCCATCATTTTAAATTTCAAATTTTAAACATTCATGCTCCCTTGATTGCTTGCTTGAATAGAAGTTCATTTCTTCTTTGCTATATGCTTTGTTAGAAAGGTAATAGCTCAATTTATTTATATCCTTTACTTTGTATGGTTTGTTGACACCGTTTGAGTTTCTGGATGTAAACAAACTCGAATTATGGAGAACATATGATATTATCCTAATTGAAATGGACCAAGCCATATTACATATCTCAAGCCCATCTAGGCTTACGTTTGAAGTCTCAAAGCCTAGCTCAGGAACAATCAGGCCAATGTCACCTATGTGATAGGAAGTTCAACCTATTTTGTTCATATAACCAAACTAAATTTCTATTCTAGTTTGGACATTATTAAAAGGCAATGCACTTGTAATAGGACATCTTATCTTATTCATGATAGGACATGGATATTAGTTCAAGGCTCTTATATAAGAGATCCTTTCAAATATTTTAGTTGTTCTAGCTCATACATATAATAAACTCTCTTCAAAGCATATGGCCAGACTTTCATCTCAAAGTTCTCTTACTTCACAGGTCTCAGAGGTCAAATTTGTTAGCTCATCCCATAAACTATTAGTATGATTTAGAAATCTTGATTTAAGGTAGAAATTTAGAGTATAACTCAAATTTCTAATGAAATTTAGAAAAATATTTTCATAATTTATTTGAGAGAAATATTTCTTAAAAGGATGGAGGATTATTTTCTATGTAATGTAAGACTCTTATTCTAGATTTATTTACAATTGAGTTTGGATTCCTATTGAAGTAAAATTGATGGAGTCTAACTTTGTAAATAAGAGTATTACAAAAAAAAAAAAAACCTATTTGGATTTACTCAAGATTAAGGTTATGCCCATTATATAGTTGGAGCTCTTACATTTTGTTTTACAGATTTTTATTCGTTGTGGTTCATGGTCATCAATTTAGAGAATTTAAACTAGTAGATAGTTTATTATGTCAAAAAAAAATAAGAGAATAAATTAAGAGAATGAGAGAAATAAAATCATCCTATTTACTATAAGAAGTATTATATATAGTATTTATATAATGGGATTATTGAATTTATGAGTTAACTTTATGTTTATTTGTTGTCATTAATATCATTGATGATAGTGAAAGATGATGTCCATAAATATAATTCTATGAAAAGAACAAATCGCATAAAATATTTTTATATTTTATTTATTTTATAAATTTACACACTTTTACAGTCATTATAAATATCATAAATGCATAACATCCTACTTAATATTTATATTAGTGATTGGTATTCTTAATTATTTTATTATTATTTTAACTTTTAAATATTTAATAAAGAGAATAATTTATAATAGAATTGTTGTTTAATGATTCAATAATATAAATCAATAACTTAATTACTTATGCATAGAACCTTTATACTTTTTTTTTTTTTGAGAACAAACCTTTATACTTTTAAACTGCTAAAGATGTGAATTTTATTTTGCACTATTCTTATTCAATCATAACTTGAAATTTTTAAATTTCTTTTAATGGATATGATGGTGCGTTCAAACCCAAGATAATAATCTATAAATATAGTGTGATTATATCTTTTAGTTCATATTCATTTGACTTAGTTAAAAAATGGGGAAAATTGATAGTATAATTGAAGGTTTGTTTATTTGCATTTAAAAATATCTAGAGTTTATTGCAAACAATGTTTTCTTTTTTCATTTATTCACTTAAAAGTTTTACATTCTAAGTTTAGATCTCTTTGGTTTATTGATAAAGATTCTTTTAGCATATATTTTTAGTGTAAGAAATTAGAAATTTTTTTAAGTTGTAGTGTTTTTATTTAGGAATAAATCAATTTATGTATCTGTTATGTTTGCTCAAAAATCTCTTAAAAATGACATAAATTTCAATTTCCAGCAATATTGCATGGGTCATGGGGGATTGCATAACCCATGTGTTGGACCATACAGAGTTATAGAGTTGAAAAGTCAGCAAAACATAATTGTATAAACAGTTAATTACATGGGTAGTTATATGACCCAAGCATTGGATCATGCAGATCGGCTAGAACAAAATTGTTAAATGCTAAATGAAGGCTTCTTTTAAGAAATAAGGAGACCTAAGGGGCATTCATTCTAGAGGAGATGAGAGTCATATCTGAAGAGAGAATTTTAGATCTATTATCTACTCAAAATTTTTGAGAGAATATGAAAGATTTTAGAAAGTTTTTCTTATGATTCATTGTTTCAGGGCAAGACTGCTCTTTGGGGATTTTCTTCATTTAATCTCAATGAGTTTTTTCATCTTTATTTCTTCTTCTTCTTCTAGAATGAATTAATTTTTTGGTCCTCAAGATTAGGGCATTCCAATACTTTTTTATGATTATATGAGAGATTTTTATTTCAATTATGTTGGGTTCCTTTGATTTTACGTGTTTGAGTTTGATTGACTTATATGCCTGAATGACTACATATATTTAAGGGTTGAGATCATAGGTCATGGAATGAAAGTGGAAGTATGAGGTTAGTCACAACACATTAAACTAGAAAATTAAGATTACGAGAGTATACTTAACTTCTAAAGATATTATTGGAGGATTCAAAAAATCAAATGCATTGCAATTAAATTTTGTGATCGCGAGAGTATATATAATTTTATTAGCAATAGACTCAATTTTTCTTCAGAAAGATTATTGAGGAATTCTATCTTCAAAGAGCAACCCAATTACATGAGAAATAAAATCCTTGGTATAATTTAGAAAAAGTGTTGTGGTGAACCCAAATTCCTTAGAAATCAATTACATAAGTGTTTTCTTTCATTTAATTTCTTTTGCCAATTTATTTTAGAAATTTTTGGATTTTAGATTAAATATTCTTTCATTATTCGGTTGTTAGATAATATGAAAATTTAGTTACTTTAGTACTTATGAAATTCAAGCCTCGTGGAAACGATCTCTAATTTTAATTACATTACTTGAAGCAATTTGAACATTTACAATAGTTACACATGCAACATTTATGAAATATTGTGAGTATTGAAATTATTAGTTTTATTTATTCAATGTATATTTTGTTATTAAGATATTAACATTTTTTTTCTTTCTAATTAATTTGTTTCAAATTGCTATTGATAATTCATTATCTTATCATTTAAATTGATTTTTTTTTGGGTTAAGGACAAAAATAACTAAAAACTAAAAGATAATAAAATATATCTCATATGCAAAGAGTTCACAAAAATACTACTTTGCAATAGTAAATTATAAATATAAGCTCTTTATCCTTTCCTGAATCAACTCCATAAAAAAAGAATCGCAGATTTGTTACCTAAAAACTAAGAGATAATCTTTTTACCTTAACTAGTTAGATTTATCAAATTAAGAAATAACATTTCCAAATCGATCTTCCACCATTATCGATTCTTTTTCTCAAATATAATTTTTTTTATCAAATTCATTTATGTTTCTTGATCAATCAATTCGTTCTCAAGTTTATTCACATTTCTTGATAAATCAAAATCAATAAAAAAAATATTTTTTCTCGCACACAATTCCAGATTTGTAAATATGTTATATAGAAAGAAAATTTTTCATGATATATATTTCTCACTCTAAAAATTTTTGATATGATTTTTAATGCTCGTTTTATTGTTTAGAAATATTGTGGATAAAAACAGTTAAAAATAAACATATTTGAGCTTAAAACCAGTCATAAAAGAGAGAGCAAATCGAGTTATCGAAGGTTAAAGACGGTATTTGCGTTTAGTTTTTCTTACACTATAAAATGTTTACAAATGATTTATTGTTGACTTATTTTTTGTTTATCACTGATAATTCTTTTTACGCTGTAACTTAGTTACAAATAGTTTATTATTGGTTTATCACTACTTTACAAATATTTTTTATAACAACATCAAGTAACATATATTTATGTATAGTAAAATATTTATTTTATTTTATTTACTTTTATTTAGGTTTGCCAGTTCCAAATTTTTAAAAAACAATTGCATAAAATGGTTTCCAGAAAAAATATTTATTTTAGATTTATTTTATGTTTACTTTTATTTTATGCAACAATCGATAAATAAAAGAAAGAAAAACAACAATTAAAACAACTAAAATGTAGATATTATATTCAATTTCTAACAAACATGATTTTCTTTCTCTTCATTATTGATTTTTAGCTCAAAAATGATTTTAGGCTTACTAGTTCAAAATTTTTAAAAATTAATGACAAAAAACAGTTTTTAGAAAAAATATTTATTTTAAGTTTATTTTATGTTTACTTTTGGTTTGTGAAATAATTGATAAATAAAAGACAAAAGAAAAATAATTAACACGTATACACTATTTTCAACTTCTAATAAACATGATTTTTTCTATTTATAACTAATTTTTAGCTAAAAAATATTCATTTGTTAACTATTTTTTATTTAAAATGTATAAAAATTTATGATTTTTTTATTCTAAACAATAATAACAACAAAAACAACTACTAAATCTTGGAAAACAAAAATAAAAACTCACATGTATCTTTATTTTCTTGTTATTTTTTAAAGAGATAAAAAAAGAAATCAAAATGCGATAAATCAGACATGAAAATCAAAAAAATTTGAACAAAAATAAAAAACAAAAACAAAGCAAAAATAGTAACAATGCAAATGGAAAGTAACGATGGTGCAAAATTGAATCATGCAACAGGTGTGAAATTGTTAAGAACAATAGAAGACAATGCAAAAAAAATAAATTAGAATATATCAAAATGTCTTTTTAGCAAACGTGAAATATAAAAGTTTTATAAGAAAAAAAGATGCACTGTGTTAATTAACTTTTTTTTTTGATATGTTATTATTTTACTTTTTATTTAATGTCAAAATATAACGTTAGTGTATACAATGTTGCTGTACAAATGAACTTACACGCTAATTTTTTTATTAAATTACAATTAAGGAAGAATAAATCGAACCTGAATTTCACTCTAAGAGAAATACACACGCTATTATCGAAGTTAATCTACCCATGCTAATTAATTTCTTTAAAGAAAAAAGAAAGAAAGATATAATTAAAGAAATGATGCTGAAATCAATCAATGTTGGCATAAATCCCATAGGTTGGTAAGAGACAGATTAAAGAAAACAATGCATTTAAATGAAGCACACAAAAGAATATTCGAAAGGCCGTGAGAAATAACAATGGAAACAGAATCATCCAAATAGTATAACGCGCTTTGCAATAATTAAAAGATATCTGCTTTTCTGTCTCTCTCCCCTCTATGAAGATGACCAGAACGTAAGGGAAGCTTGTAAGGTCAACAACACCAACTAATCAAACTTTAGCCCTCCGTTTACATCATCACAACCAGTAAGTCATCTGTGAACTGTGAAACGGTCGTTTAGGCCAATGCTTTAAAAAAAAAAAAAAGAACTGAAGACCAAGACATTGCTTGTTGTCTTGGACCAACTACTTTGATATATAATAAGGAGAAGAAAGGAAGATTTGCACCAAGAGAGAGAGACAGAAATGGCAGAGGGAGGTACCACCTTGGAGTATACTCCTACATGGGTGGTGGCAGTAGTTTGCAGCGTTATTGTTATTATCTCTCTTGCTGTGGAAAGGATCCTTCACTATCTTGGCAAGGCATGTTTTGATATATTTATTGTTGTCTACAGTTATTAGAATCTACGAAGTTGGGCTTGTTTGATGATGATCATAAGAAATTGCATCTGGGTTTTGCAGATGTTAAAGAAAAAACAGCAGAAACCCCTATTTGAAGCCTTACAGAAGATCAAAGAAGGTATCTCATTAATGTCGTATGTTTATTTAGATATCTTATTAATGTCGTATATTTATTTAGATATAGATTTTCTGTTCTGTTTTTCCATTTATTCAATTCCTGTGGACTCTCATTGGTATAGTGATGATTGCATGTAACTGTGATGATGATGGTGCAGAGTTGATGCTTTTGGGTTTCATATCACTGCTGCTGACAGTGTTTCAAGGTAGGATCAACACAATCTGCATATCAGAGGATTTGGCAAATAAGTGGCTGCCTTGCAAGAAAAAACCTGATGCCATCGGCACCGCCCACTTTCAGACATTTTTTTCCTTCTTTCCTGGTGGATCTGCCCATCGCCGCCTTCTAGCCGAGGAATCTGACTCCAAATCCAGTTGTGCTAAGGTAATAAATATTTATTTATTTTGGAAACAATTTGGTACCTTTGTTTATATATTATTTTGTGCGTAACTTCCGGAGGAGGGGGGATTCAAGAAGGTTGAAATACCTGTTTTTACTGAATTAGTCTTGGTAATTGGAGAATTCACAAATCCCGGTAATCACTGAATCGATGGGACCCAATGAAGGGGCCACAACAGGCTTGATAGGCATGTTCTAGACTGCGGCCCTAGTGGTGTCCAACAATTGGACTTCAATTTGAGAAAGTTGTTGACCAAGTTTATCTACTATTTATTTTATGACAATTAAAAAGAAATAACAGTATGGTCCTTGTCTGAACTTAGACAACTTCGGATATCTTACAGTTTATATATTACGTTGGAAAGGGAGGTTCTATTAGGTATTAGGTATTGAATTTGGTTTAATAATACAAAAGAAACCCAATAGGAGAACCATAATGCAGTGTTTGGCAGGAAATAAAATAAGAGGGGAAGTAAAATAAGAATGAAAAATAAAGATGGAAATCAACTTTATCCTGTTTAATTGAAATTAATTCTCTCAAAATTTTATAATTTTTTACTTAGTATTTTTTTAATTTCACATTTACTACTTGATATTCGGTGATTAAATATTAAAATATTAAAAAATAATATTTGATAAATATTAGCGTTTAACTTTTAATTTAAAAATTAATGATCAATATTTAAAAAATATAACTGAATGTATAAATCTGTTTTTTTAACATTTGAAATATAAAAAACTAATGTTAGATTTTTTTTTAGTATTAACTTTATATTTTTCATTATATAAATTGTCATTTCATATAAAATCAATTAAAATATAAAATAATTCTTTTTTTATCATTATACAAAACAATTATGTATTCAATTATTTTCTTGAATAAAGGGTAAAATAGAAAATATATAAAATAATATTTTTTCTTTCTTTCCATATTTTGCTTTACCAACAAGGAAAAATAAAATTATTTTCTTTTTCTTCTCTTTTATCCAAACGTGAAGAACAAAAATAAAAAAGGAAAATAAAATTTATTTTTCCTCCTTATTTTCTTTCTTCCTTGCATGATTTCCCAAACAGTGTAAAAGTAATTGTTTTTGTTAGACATTCAGACCACAACTGCATCTCTTTGCTTAACAGTCTTTTCAAGGCTCATCATTTGATTGATTCACATTTTAAATATTTAAAGATTACTAATAATGTGATCGATCAATATTTGAATACTATGTTCTGATGGTTATAATAAATAACCTTTCAATTTTTCAAATTTAAAGATAGTACAGACTAATAAAATGATGAGTGTTGAAGAGTGTTAAGAAACGACTGTTGTTGCCAGTATTTTTCTAACTTAAAATTACATCATGTACAAGACGTAGTATTTGCTAACTCAAATAACCATGTAATTATGGTCATGATCAAATGCATTGAATTAAGACTAAAATTAGGAAGGATAACATTTTGGTTGTGACTTGCAGGGGAAGGTTCCAATGTTGTCTACAACAGCATTGCATCATCTGCACATATTTATCTTTGTACTAGCTTGTGTGCATGTTACTTTCTGTGCTCTCACCATTCTTTTTGGAAGTGCAAAGGTGAGTTCCAGACAGATTTCTTTTCTTAACATGTCCTTTTGTGAACTTAGAGTCTGATATTTCATTAAAATTTGTATATATGTTGGTAGATAAGACAATGGAAGCATTGGGAGGATTCTGTCTCAAAGAGGGAATATGATCAAGAACGAGGTAACTTACTTATTTCTAATTTTAAACAATTTATGCATGCAAGTTCTTGAGCCTTTTCCTATTCTTTTTTTTTAATAGTCAGTTTCTCTTGTGCTGATTTTCTTCTTCATACATGCAGCAAAGTTTACACATGTCCATGATCATGATTTTATCAAGACTCGTTTTTTGGGTATCGGCAAGACCTCTTATATCCTAGGTTGGGTGGTAAGTCATGGCTCTCTCAAAGTTTACTGTAAGAGATTGTGCTAATGTTACTTTCCTCGATGCTTAGTTTCAATGGCTTCTCTGTTCTTTTGTTTTTCAGCATTCATTTTTCAAGCAGTTTTTTGGGTCTGTAGACAAAAATGATTACATCACATTGCGACTGGGTTTCATTATGGTATTGTAACACTTCCATAGTTTCTCTCTTAAACTGTTAGACTTATTCTTTTCTTCTCATTTGTAGTTGATTCCTTCTATAGACTCATTGCAGAGGGAACCCAAAATTTAACTTCCACAAGTACATGATGCGCGCCCTTGAAGCTGACTTTAAAAAAGTTGTTGGAATAAGGTTGGTTATGTTCTTTCATTTGTTAATGGAAAGCTTCTTATTTTCTGTCGGAAATACTAATTTCTAACTTCATTGGTTGCAGTTGGTATCTTTGGGTATTTGTGGTTATCTTCTTGCTGCTGAATGTTGCTGGTAAGCGACAGAAAGTTTCTGGATTGTTACAGCATCAGTTTCACCTTTCCTCATTGAAATCTATGATTGTCAAGCCAATGACTTGCCTTTGATATTGGATTTTGTATATTGTTCTGCTATACAAAGATCATTAGTTAGTATTAATGCTTTAATTCTGATTGCGCTATTCAGGTTGGCATGCGTATTTCTGGATTGCATTCATTCCTTTCGTTGTAAGCTGTCTACTCATCTAGTACCACTACTACTTTTATAGAACAGGTCTATAGTCATAAGAATTTATTATCTGATGGTGGTTCTCCTTCTTGCAGCTTCTACTAGCAGTGGGTACAAAGTTGGAGCACATAATAATCCAGTTAGCCCACGAGGTTGCTGAGAAACATGCAGCGGTTCAGGGTGACTTAGTGGTTCAACCTTCAGATGATCACTTCTGGTTCCACAGGCCAAGGATCGTTCTCATTTTGATCCATATCATCCTATTCCAGAATTCTTTTGAACTTGCATTTTTCTTTTGGATATGGGTAAGGAATTTTAACCTCTACCTATGCGGCTATAACAAATGAAAGGATTAAGTGCTGACTTTTATGTGCAATCCTTGGAAAATCTATTACAGGTGCAATATGGTTTTGACTCATGTATCATGGGAAAAATCGGTTACATTATCCCGAGACTTGTTATTGGGTAAAGTTAATTTATTTGGTTTGATATGACAAATAAGTATCGATGAGCAAAATCTTATGTGTTTTGTTTTAATGTCACTGCCATATTGTAGGGCCTTCATTCAGTTTCTCTGCAGCTATAGTACCTTACCACTATATGCAATTGTCACACAGGTAAGTTGCATTCTCACCAAAAATTCTTCTTTGTTATCTGGTTTTTGTGAAACTGATTTGGGCTGACAAAGAAGCTACATTTTATTGTTTTGTAATGCAGATGGGAAGTTCATTCAAGAAATCAATATTTGATGAGCATATTCAAGTAGGCCTTGTTGGTTGGGCTAAGCAGGCTAAAAAGAAAACAGTTCTGCGAAAGGCTGAAAATGGCTCTTCCCAAGTTGGTAACAGGGAGAATTCCCCTCAGACAGTCCAGTTGACAGAAACAGGGTCAAATGAATCTGCAATGGAAGATAGAAAAGCATGAGCTATTGAGGATGAAGCTGCCTCTGATAGGCCTAAAAAAATCTCTCTTAACACTGGTGAATATACAATTACAAAACCAATCAACTACTATATATGGGAATTTATAATCTTTGATGAAATGTAATTTTGAAGGCAGAAACCGAAAACCCCGATTGTTATATCTTTATCGCTGCTAAAAGGCTCCTAATTCTGAGTCAAAGTTTATTGTGATTTTTACCACCATTTTGCTTTTAAATTGTATATATTTCTACGATGCTTTGTCATAAACTTGATATTTGGTACTTGTAGATGGGATTGCTATGCCACACCTTACATCTGTTTCGTTCATAATTTATTGGAGCTTTTCAACTCCAAGAGAATGGAAACATGAACAAAAAATAATTTTATGCTCAACATTTTCCTTTACTTCTTCCAGCATTACACCTGTTGCACTCGTAAGTTTCGCATTGAAGTGATATCACTGATACTACATATAAGTCTTGGAAGCATAACCTATCATGTACTTGTTTCCACCTATTAAATTGAATCTATGCAAGTAAAAGAAAAAAGCTCTTCAGAAAGACAATGCATCTATTTTTCCAGAATCAATGTATCGTTAATACCAATAGTCAGCAACAACAATTGAAGTATCTATACATGTGATCAGAATCATCCGCCAAAGACTCTAAACTAGTAATAGAATCCAACCACTTGATTTCCTCCATCAGTTCTCTTAATCTCTGATATATCTCTTGACAATGAGGGTGGGACCGATCATCAGCATTGAAAGCATGAACCTCATTTTTAACCTCTATCCAACTCCAACCAGGGACTTTCATCACCTTCCTCTCCCTCATCAATCTTGTCATGCAGGCTTTGTCATCCCACCTCTTCAGATGTCCATACATGTTAGAGAGGATAACATAAGTGCAATGCTCTTCGGGCTCTAGCTCCAGCAAATGGCTAGCTATTTGAGCAGCTAACTCTATGTCACCACAAGCCCTACATGCACCTAATAGGGTTTTCCACACCATTGCATCAGGTTTAAATGGCATTGATTCAATTAAGGCTTTTGCCTCATCTAGATACCCTGCCCGTCCAAATAGATCAATTGCACAAGCATAATGCTCCATACGTAGTGAAATCCCATAATCAGATGCCATAGATCGTAGAAAATAGCCGCCTTGTTCAACCAACCCCATGTGGCTACATGCAGTCAAGGCTGCAACAAAAGTTATATGATCCACCTTCACCTTCCTCTCTCTCATTTGAAAGAAGAGGTCAAGTGCAACATCTCCCTGTCCATGCTGTGCATATGCAAACATAACGGAATTCCAAGTAATTGAGCTATCTTTGCTAGTCTCTTCAAAAGATTTTCGAGCATCTTCAATCATCCCACATTTGGAGTACATAAAAATTAATGAACTGGCTACAAAGTCATTTGACTCCAAGCCTGACTTTACAGTCAAGACGTGAACCTGTTGACCTAGTTGTAGGGTTGCCAAATCCGAGCAAGATCTAAGGACTGCAGAGAAGGCATACTGATCAATTTCCAACATCAAAGATCTCATATGCCCAAAGAATCTCAGAGCATCTTCACCAAACCCAATTTGTGAGAATCCAGTCAAAATGGAATTCCAAGAGACCCGGTCCTTAGTCTCCATGGAGTGAAAAACATGTAATGCATCTTCCATGGATTTACTACTTGATTCAAGATACATAGATATTATTGCATTACAGATGGGAACTGATTGTTCTAGCCCCCTCTTGATCACCATGCCATGCAATGATTTTCCATGGTCTTTATACAAACAAGCGCTTATGATACTAGTGTAAGTATAGATGTCTGGCTCAAAACCAAACTGTTGCATATCAAGAAATAGTTTAAATGCAACTTCTTTCTCATTGTGTACCAGGTAAGCTGCTAGCATGGAATTCCAAGTAACCAAATCGCATGTGACAACAGCACTATCAAAGACTCTTTTTGCATCCTCTATCGAACCACATTCTGAATATGAAGTGATTGTGGCATTGCACACAGTATTATCAAACTCCACACCGTATTTTATAATCTTGCAATGAAGCTGCATTGTTGACTTGTAAAACTTATCTTCATCAAGCAAGGTAAGAAGCGGAGAGAACGTCCCATCATCAAGTCTCTCCCCCACCTCCTCCATGCGATCTAGTAGCCAAAATGCTGTATCACGATCACCCTTTTGCACAAAGCCAGCAATAAGTGCATTCCACGAGACGGAATTACGTTGCGGCATGCACTGAAACACCATAAACGCATCTTCAACTCTCTCACACTTTGCATACATGTCCAACAAAGCGCTCCCTGAATAAACATTCTCCTCGTAACCCATCTTCACTATCAAAGAATGCAGTTGCTGCCCAAGATCAAGTCTAAAAGCACAAGCAACCCCTTTAAGTATACTTCCAAAGGTGTACGCATCAGCTTCAAACCCACATATTTTCATATATTTATGGAACTCCCAAGAAGCTTCAAAGTTCCCAGAGTTCACATACCCAGTGATCATGGTGTTCCAAGTGACGGTATCTTTGTGGGGCATTTCGTCGAACAGCTTGCAAGCAACAGTCACTCCCCCCCAACTGCATTTTGTGTACTGGCTGAGGATGTTGTTGGCAGTGTAAATATCAGCAGCGAGTCCTAATTTGATCGACCAGCAATGGGTTATAAAAATGCTGTACAAAGCATGCCTGGAGTTCTCAATGACTCTGCTCAATGGCCTCATTCATGAGTAACAATGTTTGTTGAGCAATTTTTTTTTAAAAAAAATCAAAAGTAAAAAAAAAAAAGGGAGCAAATAAAACGAGTGGAAATGAAATTAAAATAAGTTATTTTCTTTTTCCAATAAACTTAGTGCTTTTAAGAAAGGGAGTTTTGATCAATCAATCAATCTACACATAAATAGTCGCATAAATTTTGAATAAGAACCAATTTTTATCACATTTCCTTGCATGAATATATGATAAATAAGTATTAAAAATTATATAATTTTAATATATCATATTATTTATATAAGAAGAAATTCAGTTGACAAAACTCGATCATCAAGTAGATAAATTCAAATAAACTGTTAATGTCTTACACTGTAATATACCCAATGTAAGTGTTTTCACTTAAATCTTCATGAAAGAGCGGAATTGAATTTAGATTCATTGTTTATATTTTAAATTTTACACTTTAACCATCTATTTATGCTCATGGTGAATAATAATTATAAATATTAATTAAACAATCATATGAAGGAAAAAAAAAAAAAGCAGGATAAAACATAAAAAAAAAAAAATTGCATGTAATTTAAGATAATAATAAAAATAATATGTAAGCTAAAATTGTTGGCTTCGACAGTAAGCAAACAAATCAACACTCATATTCATAGACATGAAGGATGATCATCCTCCAATTTCTAGAAAGCAAGCTCTTGATACTTTGAACTAACCCATAAACCATATTGACCTTGATGTCAATTTCTGTAAAAATAATATCCATGTAACACATTTTTATTGTAAATTTCAAGAGAGAGGCCAAGGAAAGGAATATTCCTCAGCACTGGCTATGGAGCAATTACCCAAATCGGTTGCAAACTCATTTGAACCACACGTCTGTATGAATTTCCAACACAGGAGCCATCTGTATTAAGAGGAGGTTTTCAGTATATATCTCGACTCAACTTGCCAACATGATGAACGTTAAACACGTTTTCAACTCGGAAAGACATATTTCTCAATCGGATGAAGAATTAATTGTTTTTTTTATGTGATATAAGATTTCTATTTTAGATATTTCTCATTGAGATATTTTATAGATATTTTGGTACTAAAGTTGTAGATAATTTAGTTATCTTTAGAGGAAGACGATAAGAATAAAATATCCTATTTACTATGAGTAGTATTATATATGATACTACTTTGGTTGAAGAGATTTTTTTGAGTATAATGAGTTAATATTGATATAATTTATGATATTATTTATAGTAGATGATGATATCTTTAAACGTAACTCTAATTTGAGAGAGTGAAACATATAAAATATTTTCAATGTTTGTTTGCTTTGTTTCTTAATGATTTACAATTTGCAATTACAAGAAATATTAAATGTGACATAGATGAAAATTTAGACGAGATTGATTGAAGCTGAAATCGCTATTATATGAGTAGCATATGTACAATATCAAAGGTTTTTGTGGAAAAAATGAGATAGAGAAAAAAAAAAAAGTAAATTGTACCCACCATGATTTGAATATTAAAGATTAACGAGTTGGATCTTAAATATAAAAAAATCGATAATTGAAAACATCTAAGAATTTGAAATATGTAAGATTGAGAAATTTTAAGTTAAAAGGTAAAACTTATTAAGATTTAGTTCAAATTTTTTATGTGATTATATAGGAATTTCATAATTTATTATTCTTCAACTAAACGAAGAATTATTTCTTATATTGTGGAATCTTTTTTTTTTTTTTTTAGAGTTATTTGTGATTAGATATGAATTTCTATAACAATAGGACTGAAGAGAGAGAAAGAGGCAAACTCTAATATGGTTTACATGAATATGCAGTCACTATGATTATAGCATAAATGCATAATAATATTAAATTAAATATCAATTATGAACATACTCATAAATATAATTATAAAAATTGATCTAAAAAATGCAAAAAATGAATAAATTATGAATTAAATATGCAAAAAAAAAAAAAAAAAAAAACTAAATATGACCTAAAAAAACGACAATACTATAGATATAGCTCCTTGCTATACCTATGAGGGCTCTTTAAGTAAACCCCAAGTCCATTCACCAGAATAATGACTATAGCTCAGTGTATCTAACTTTTAGAATGCGTCTCTTAATGATTCATTATTACAATCAGAAAGCTGTTTGGATGGTTCAAAATTATTTTTACATATACAAGAAACAAACATAACGAATACAAAAGTTGAAAAAATATGAAAAGTAAACAAAAATACAAATATAAAATTAAGTAAAAAATATAAAAGTGAATTAAAAATACAAAAATCGAAAAAAAAAAGTATACAGATAGTGAAAAAAGAAATATAAAAATTGATAAAAAAAATGCAAAAAATAAATAAATTATGTATTAAATTTGCAAAAAAAAAAAAAACTTAATATGACCTAAAAAAACAACGATACTATAGATATAACTCCTTGCTACATCTATGATGGCTCTTTTAAGTAAACCCTAAATCCATTCAAAATGATAATGGCTATCTTTGTTTTCTGTCTTAGGGTAAAAAAATGGTTAAAGTATCAAATTCACCTTTAAACTTGTTTTTCAGTAACAATGAAAGACAAAATAAACTTTTTTTATCAAATTTATTCTTGAATTATTAAATTTTGTCATAAACAACACTTTTACGCATTATTGTACTCCTTTTTAATCTATTTTTTCTTATATCTGCTGCAATTGAATGAATGAACAAAATTATATGATTAGGGATCGCATTTAAGAGAATCAGACTTATATGTACTTCGACAAAAATATAGTTTTTCCTAAATTTCAAAAATCCTTAAGTTACAAAATCTCAAAAATATAGTTTCACTTTAACACAATGATATATTTGTGAAGTAATAATTTTTTTTGTTCATTCAATTGCAACAAATATAAGGAGAAATAAGTTAAATAAAAGTATAATGATGTGCAACTCAATAGTAAATTTGATAAAAAAATATAAATTCAAGAGTAAATTTAACGAAAAAATTCATTTTATCATTCATTGTTACTAAGAGGCAAGTTCAAGAGTGTATTTATACTTTGACCTAAAAAACAAACTTATCACATTGCACCTTATGAAGGGTGCAACTTTTTGGATTGTTAGATGCTAGTTTTTACCTTGGCAGAGCGAAGAGACATTTCAATTATCTATGATAAATTCATGAATAAAAATTGAACTATAATAAAATACTTATTAGTTACTAAAAGTAAAATTATTGTCAACACTTTGCAATATGTCATAATAAATATGTAAGTTATCAATTTTTTTATTAAATGGTTGCATATTTATTTTGCAATTTAAAAGATTAAAAGTGTGAGATTTAAAATTTATTTTAGTTTGGTCCTTAAAGATTAAAATAAACAAATGATTTTTTGTATGAGAGATTAGAAATTAAAATTTAAAATAATCAAAAATAAAAATCATACTAAATCAACCTTAACCAACCTAAAAAGAACTAAATAGTTGAACTGAATCGTTCTGAATTCAACATAAAACTGAATTGATAATTTAAAATGATAATGATTTTTATATTTTAGAATTTTAAAAATTTCAATTGAATCTAAAAAATTTATGAATTTTCAATTTGAACCCAACTATACTCACTCTTAAACTAATTTGATACAACCAACTGTGAGCCTCCATATTAATTGTAAATCATCCACTAAAAGAGGTTTCCAATAGATATCTCACACAACACAGCTCAACTTGCCATCATGATGAACATTAAACACCTTTTCCATTAAGAGAATTTCTTTGGCAAAGGTATGAATCACATGATGTAAATCTTTTAGTCCCACGAAGCCATCCTCAAACAAATTAGAGTTTCTCCGCTTTCTAATTTAATAGCAAGTTATTCCAAAGATCAAATTCCATTCTATCCCATCATTACATGTGTGAGAACTCCTAAAATTTTTTAGCAATCAATCCTCTTCAATTTTTTTTAATATTGAAAAAAATGATTATATAAGTGATATTCGAAATTTAGCATTCATTCTTGTTCATTTCTAATAAAGAAAAGTTGGTTATTAATTGAATTCAGAAGTTGCATGTAAATCAACAATCATATAATACATGAGATATGATCTTCTTGTGCATAGGACTCGAGTGCCTTCAAACCCTCTCTTCATTTGTGAGTAAATGCTAGTTGTTGAGGTTTTTTTTTTTTTTCCAAATTCAATTCCAAACCTTCAATCAAATGATCCCTTGAACTAAGTGAGACTTATACAATAAGGTGAGGATTTGTTAGAATTTTAAATCACATCTTTTTTTTAAGAATTTGGATAGAGATTTTTTCTAATTAGGAGAGAATATTTTTCAATTGAATAAAAAATTATTTTTTATGTCATGTAAGAGTCATATTTTAAAGTTATACCTTTTTTAACCAATTTTAAAATTATATCTAATGTATATAATTGTATAATTAAGTACTTTTATAAACATGTCTATTGTAGGATTTTTTTTTTTATTTCATTTAAAATAGTGAGAGCTTTTATCAATAAGTTAGAAGAGCTCTTGCCCTTTAATATGAAGTTGTTGTCTATTGTTATAAGGCATATGTCTACTATGATTTGTGGCTTTGTTTATAACATGAGTTCAAAATGATGAGACTCTTGCATATAGTAGGAGGATTTTGTCTATATTATTGAAGGCAATCTTTGTGTAATATTAATGTTAGTACTGACGTAATAGATAATTTAATTATATTCAAATAACAATGAGAATGATAAAATATCTTATTTATTATGAGTAGTATTGTATATATTAGTTGTGTAGTTGAAAGATTTTTTTAGTATGATAGCTTAATGGATTTTATAGAATGATTTTGACTTTGGTGTAATTTATGATATTATTGATAGGAATTGATGGTGCTATTGTAAGTACTTTTAATTGGGAGAGTAAATCATGTAAAATACTTTTAGAATTTATTTATTTATGTATCTCATAACTAAATTCAAGGAATAAATAAGAATGCTAACTACAAAATTTTTTAATATGTTCCCCTTATTAAAATTTTTTTATTGATTCTTTGTGATTCACATCAATTGTGGAAAAAGTGTATGTGTATGTTATATAAGTTATCAAGTTTTTATAGATTGTTATGATTTTATGAATAAACACGTTCTATCCCTCATTTGTATGTATATTTGTGTTATATATGTGTGGTGTCTCTATTACTAGAGAATGAGTTGGTTCTTCGAGGTGAGATATGGTGTCTCCCATTATTGAAGAGTGGGTTGGTCATTTGATTATTTGTGTTATATTAATTTTTTTAAAAAATACATATGTGAGTGTGTGTGGTATGGTGTTCCCTATTACCAGAAAGTGAAGTTGTCCTTTAGGATCTTCATATATTTTTTGGAAAGTGTATGTGTAATTTATATAGGTTAACTCGTATTTACAAAGTTGTCCTTTATTGTCGAGAAAGTGGACTAATCCTTCAGAATCTCACATTAATTATGAAAAGTGCTTGTGTGTATGAGTTATATATGTTAACACATTTTTATAAAATTGTCATAGTTTTGTAAATGAGTGTTTTATGTGTCCTAATCTGTGTGTATATTTGCATTATATTAATGAATATGTTATGTCACTAATCTGAGTATATGTTTATGTTATATTAATAAAAAATAAATAAGGAAAATTTATTTTCATTGTTCAGTAGAGTTTTCAAAAAGTTTAATTTAAGGTGAAGTTATTACTACATGAATAGCACAAGTACAATAATACAAAAAAAAAAAAAATATTATGGTACTACTACTATCGAAAATGCAAATAAGTATTCTCTAATATCTCAAATGACAAATTACATAAAATTTAATCCATATGTTTTGAGTTCCTACATATATTAGTTGATGATCTATTTTTTTTATATCATTCTTGGCTATAATATTTTATTAAAATAATATTGGTTACCTATATCTTTGTGTAATTTTTAATTTACAATATTTTGAAATTGAATCAAATTAATCAGTTAAATTAATGAAGTAAAAAATTGAAGTACTAATCGGTTTAGTTAGTTTTGAATCAAATTTAATAAATGGTATATATGTATTTTTGTTTTTAATAATTTTCTATTTTTAGACCTATTAATAGTTTTTTTTATTTATTTTGAACAGTTGAATTGAATCAATCAAATCGATCAATCAAAAGCTAATCAAATAATTGATTGATTGTTCAATCCGATTTTTAAAAACCCTGTTATATTAAGTAAACCCCAAATCCATTCACCAGGATATTTACTATAGCTCATTGTCATCTAATTTATATAGCATGCACTTCTTAGCGTTCAAAAAAAGACCAAAAAACTCACAATCCATGGGGAGATCATCCAACTTATAAGGGGTGCAGTTTTTGCGGTTTGTTAGATTGTAGCTATTACCTCGGTAGAATGAAGACCCATTTTGACAAATTCGTTAATATAAATTGAACTATAGTAAAATTAGGCAAATTATGAAAATAATAGTTTCTATAGGCTGTTGTGCAGCAAACAAACCTAAACATCAAAGTTCAAGCCATGCATAGGCCCAAATTCCATAAGTAAATACTAGTAAAAAAGAAAATAGCAAAAAAGAGAGAAGAATTATAAGAAACATGTGTAAAATCCGTTGCAATACTTTCTTCATTACAATATAGTAATAATATATTATATATTAAAAAATAATATGTATTTTTTTTTGGGCGGATGCCCATTTGGCAAGTGAAGAAAGGTTGGGGTTGGGTGCCCCTATCACAACAACATAGAACCCAAAATAAGAAAAGAAAACTAGTAAATGAAAAGTGGCAATCAAAGATAAAGGACAAAAGAGAGAACAGGGTGGGGGTGTGGTAATGATGTAAATGTGTAATGATTGTAGTGGGAGGTGTTTGCAAACATGGGCCCCACCAATGCCTACCTCTCTCTCCTCTCCTTTTGTGGTTCTGTGGTGACTCTCATTTTCATGACTTTGCCTGTCCCTCTTAGAATCACATCTTTATTATATTTTTATTACTTAAATCTTTATTATCATTATTTTTTTTTATTAATTGTTCTGTTCCAAAGTTTAAATCCATTTGTGAAAAAATGCAGTATTTTTAATATTCTAATTTACAATAGTTTTATTAAAATTTGAAGCCCAATATACGCATTGAATCTTAAAATTCAAATAGAGAAAAAATTTTATATATATATATATATATACACACCAATGAACTCTAATAAATATATTGAGCAAAAATTTTTCATATTATGAACAAACTTATAATATATGTATAAAAATAGCAAAATAACTAATGCCAATTTTAAGTTATTTTTTTCAAAATATAAAATTTATAAAAAAATGCAATATAACATAATGATATAATACTAATCTATGGAGGAAAAATTAAATAGGAGATAAAGCTATTTTTATATGTTTTTTTTGGCATCTTAAAAAAAATTTATATACTGATAGGAATTAGAAAACCTGAGGCAGAGGGTTCTTCTCTCCCCTTTTCTCTCTCCCCTTTTCTCTCTCCCCATCTCTCAATATTACAATATACAGTTTCAGGTTAGCTCTTTCATTACCATTTTCTGCTTTCTGGTTTTTCCATTCTCTTTCCTTTATTTTCTCAATATTCAAACAAGCTATTGTTTGGTTACTTGCTGGAATATTTTTAATTTAACATTTTGGAATTCATTAAGTTACTGGTTGATTGATGTACCTGCATAATATTGATATGCAAATGGGTTTTGTGTTTTAGGGTTTGGTTCTGGATCCTTGATTCGATTGATGAAGGAGGGATTTCTGTCTTCCTAGGGTTTCCTGCTAGTGGAACTGTATGCCCATTTCCTGGTAATTAATGGGTTTGCTTCTTTTGATCGTTTTTGTGCCGGTTTGGACTCTATTCATGTCATTGAGGAGTGCCCAGATGCAAATTTGGCCTGAAAGACTAGATTATCCTTCGTGGGTTTTGATTTAGGGGTTTAATCCTGGGATTTTTATTTATTATCCTTTTTTGGGTTTTGATTTAGGGGTTTAATACTGGGGTTGATGTTTTTGCCGTTACTTCTGATTTGCTGGAATCATTTGGTGCTGTGAATTGTCAAAATCAAGGGAAGAAAATTTGGATCAGTTTTTTTGGTGGAGCATTTCTTTTGATGGGATTGGTGTTTTGAAGGAGGCGAATTAATGAATTTTCTCAATTGATGGTATATCCAGTATTTTATTAGTTTTTGCAGGATGCCTACTTGTGTTATTAGGGACTGATCGAGGTCTTTTGATTGCTTATTTTATGCTGGTGTGCTTGTATAGTGGGAAAATGGAAAAGGAGCTAATGTATGTTGAAGGGACTAACATGTGTTTCGATGATGAGGCTAACGCTGAAGACTCCTTTTGTACTGAAATGGAAATTGAAGAGAACGACATTCATCAGTTGACGTCAGAAAATGGTGAGGGAAGTAATGTGGTTTTCTCAAGAGAAGGACCCCTTGTAAGTAAAGAGTCGAGAACATGTGGTGCGTATCGATATGGTGCAAAGAAACTGAAGTCACATGTGCTTGCAACTGAGTCTGAGATTGGCAAGAAAGAGAATATTGGACATGAAAAGAAACTTACTAAACAAGACAGGATCGAGTTGGGCCGGTTGTTTCAGGGTGCAGTGAGTTCCCACGATTGGGATCTTGCTGAGAGTTTGATTCTGTTGGCAGATCCGCAGACACTTAATGATGCTTTGTGCATCACACTGGACTCCATCTGGTTTTTGAGTACACAACAGGAGCTTCAGGGGATAACTGGATTGATTAAGAAGATCATTGCCAATGGTGCTTATGACTTCACCAGAGCTGCTCTTAGGACTTCATTTCTGGCTTCATGTGCTTCTGCATGCCAGAGCCGAACAATGAGTCTTGCAGATACAGTGACTGTGATGGCTCAAAGGTATGTTTTAGCAAAAAGAAAAGGAAAAGAATAAACCTCCTAACTTCATAGGAGATGGAACAATAGTTGTTTAGTTTTCTGATTATATGGATAAATTTAGAAGGCATTCATGAGCCCGGAAGTTGAAGGATCGGCATGCCAAAAAGCATAAATTTTACTTAAGCTTGCTTTATGGTTTCTGTTTGTTTTCCACACTGGAGTTCTCAGTAAATTATTATGGTTTTCTTATACATATACTTATTTATTATGCTTCTTGTGTGCAGTAATTCTTCATGGTCCATGCTTATTTTGAGACCTTCCTTCCTAGAATAAGGTTCTTTAGTAATTTATCATGGTTTTCTTATACATATACCTATTTATTATGCTTCTTGTGTGCAGTAATTCTTCGTGGTCCATGCTTATTATGAGACCTTCCTTCCTAGAATAAGTTTCTTCAGTAATTTATTATTTAGAAAATGGCAAATTCTTTTTATTTTTTTTTCTCAATCCACTTGTATTGGTGAATCTATCTAATATCTTAAAAATATATATATATTAAAAAAAATCAACTCTAGTTTTGTGCTTTTAGTTGGCAAGTGTGTATTGTTGCTGTATGATGCAAATAATTTAAACACGAGATTTTTACAAATGAAGTAGAAGAGGAAAAATGGGGACTTTCACCAATCACTTGGAAGGGGTAGTGATTGACAATTGACAAATAAATATAACACTTTTTCTGGTATTATGGTGGTAAAAGAGGAATAGGGATTGTCATCCAGCTTGTTGTAGTTGGTCTCTCTTCAATTGTTTTTGTTGGAGCACTTGTTTACAAACACTTCTGGCTCATGAATGTAGTATCGGCTTCTTCTTCTTGTCTACATAATGTCATACTTTTTTCCAATAAACAATTTGTGGAATATTGACTTGCAAACCCAACTAAATTTCTATCCAAAGTAGCTTCACTATATGTTTCTATTCCTCCATCCCATCATCTTAAGATCTATGCCTTGTTTTCGTTTCTCCTTCAACTTCAATAAGCTCAATCTTTCATAGTAGTGCATTTGTTGGTCTACAGTTCATGCATCCATTCTATCTGAATCTCCTTTCTCTAAAAATTTCTCAATTCTCCTTACATTTGTCAATATACTTCTACTTTAGCAGTCTCATATGTGTGAAACTGAATTTCTGTGCTTATATTTTACTGCCCAAGACTCAATATACATAATATTTAGTTGAATTCTGGTTTTGTAGAACTTGCCCTTCAGCTTAACTAGCATTTGTAGATCATATAGGATTCTTTTTGCACTCATCCAATTCACCTGTCCTACATGTCATGGTCGACACCTTGCTTTAATCAACATAGTATATATTTGCATCATATCTGCATTATGTGCAACCTGTAACCTAGGAAGGTGCAGGTGTTGTGCATCATATTTTGCATGCCATGGTATTATAGTTAATTAAAAATCATTATTTTCTTTTCAGATGTTAATGTGCAACATGCTCATAAAGGATAAGAACAACTCCTAGTAAAGTTCTTATCTTGGTGAAGGAAACAAATAAGATGAGATAATGATTTTTTTATAAAAAAAGCGAGTTTTTTAATGTAACAATTTGTCAATTTTATGAAAGGTGAGTTCTTAGAGAACAAAAATTGCTTCATGGTATCTTCAACTTTATTGGTGTGTCTGCTCTCCGTGTGCATAGGCAAAATTTTTGTAATCTCATCTTTCTTTATACCTTTCTTGAAACTTTTTTGCTGGTTTTGGTTGATTTTCTATAGTTGGACATATTCATCAAGTATATTATTTAAGTTCTCGTTAAATTATTGAGAAAAGAGTGGCTATTATGTGCTTTAAATCTACCAGTATGCTGTCAGAAGAGTTTTTGTGGCCATGTGGTTATTCATATATCCAGAGCCACAAGTTACAAGCTTACGGCCAATAGTATAGTATTCTCTGGTATAAATTAAGATCCTGTTGCATAGAAAGGTTTTGGAGTTTTTATGCTCTGCAGGAAATGAGAACTCTCTTCTTTTCCCCTGTAAAATGTTGAAAACAAAAAAGGGATAATGATGCAAAAATTCCATACTTTGGTCCAAGAATCAACAATGGTGATTTTTTTTTCTTCATATCAATTGAATATATCTAAAAGGTGTTAATTATTGCCAATTATGACCAAATGTTGATTGGATCATATTTTGTGCATAAAACATATTAAGAGACAGCAATGTATAACACGAGAAAGGCGAAAACAGCTCTCTTTTTTGTGGTATTTTAATCATTTTAAATACAATAGGAATCTAATATGTTAGCATTTTTGGAATTTTATGCATAGAATATATGTCAACAATTAAGGCGCTTCTGTACGCCTCTCCAACTGGTTGTAATTGATATCAATGTTTAAGAAAGTCTACATAATTGATGCTAAAAAAGAAAAGCAGAATTGGCCATACTTGATATGGGATCCAAAATTATGGATTTTTTTCAGTGAATAGCTGGAGTAAAAGATAAAACTGCTTATTGGAGCTGTTGTAGATGGTGTATCCTGAATGATACTTTGAATTTTAGTATGTATTAATGTGTTACTATTTTATTTTGTATTTGTTTTTTTTATCAGGTTGCATGAGCGTCTCCAGGAATGTAATGGTGATGAGGTCTTGAAGGCAGAAGCTGGTGCCAAGGTTCAAAAGTTTACTGAATGGGCTTTGAAATGTATAGGTTTCCATTCCCGTTGCCAGGGGAATAGGGATAGAGTGAGTCACAACTCAGCCATTGAGATTCAACTCCAATTATCTGCTTTCAAGACATTTTTAGATCTTGCTGGCA
>CATIWR010284429.1:0-20413 GCA_949677035.1 Omphalea diandra
TAGATGTGCATCAAGTAAATGTTTGATTGTGTGTAGGATGGATAAAACCTATATGCATATGTATTTTGAACATGAATGATATGAGTTATGTAAATGAAAATGGTCGTTACATTTATTGGTATCAGAGCTAAAATGAATTGGTTGTTACACCATCTCTTCAATTACTGCAAGCTTGGATGGTTTTAAATCTAGCATGATATGAACTTATGTAATCCATTGGCCTTGTGTCTTCCATTCAATTGGAACATGTTGATATTGGGTAAAAGCCCTTTGTTTTGAACAATTGTACTTAATTAATGATCTTTTCAATTTTAATAAATATTTTACTTGTTTCCTTTTTTTATTCTTGGATGAATGGATGCCTTTTATTCTTGGTTGAGCATTAAATTTATTCTTGGTTGAGCATTAAATGTATCCCTATATGAATGTGCTTTATTTCCAAAACTTGCTCAAGGCCTAAATTTACACCCTTGTCAACCTCAGTTGGCTAACTACATAATAATCAAAATATAAGCATACAAAGAATGCATAAATGAGTACACTTATATTAAACTAAAAGATTTATCTTTATTAAAATGAATTCAACATTTAAGCCGAAGAGTAAATAATCACTTCAATAATAGCTTAGCTAAAGATAATTTTATTCACAAACTTCAAAGTTAAATAATTAACTCACATAGATAGAAAGTTGAAAGAACTCAGTTCGGCCAATAGGCGATAAAAGAAGGTGAAATATTAATATGATTTAATTAGTCAAAAGAAACAAATCTAACTCTAATAGGCCAAAGTGATCAAAAACTACACATTTCTGATTTCTTCAAACATTGAGCGATCAACACCTTTCTAAACTAATAGCTGATATTGCTTGAGAAACTTAGCATTGATTGAGCATTCTTAAGCTTTACATCTTAAGTGGCCAAGCGCTACACTTTATTTTCCATAATGTCTATAATAACATAAGGGCCTTTCCAATTTGAAGACCATTTCCCAAGTGCATTGTCCTTCTATCTTACTAGGAAGATAACTTTCCATACTAAATTGCCTTTGTTAAAGCTTATCGATCTTAACTGTTTGTTGTAAGCTCGTTCAATCTTCTTCTTTTGTACTTAGAGATGGTCAAAAGCTTTTAATCATACTTTATCCAAAGCTTTAATCTCCTCTAACATTGTTGAGTTATATTTGCCCATTATTAGTTTATTTTGGTGTATTCTTCTGATTAAGCAAACAATTAACTCAATTAAGATCATAACCTTATGTCAGTAAACCAGTTGAAACAACATGGCCCTTATAGTTATCTTTATGGTAGTTCATATTGCCCAAAAGTCTCAGATAACACTAATTCCAAATCCTAATGTTGCCTTCCACCATTTTTTGAATGTTTAATTTTATAACCTTATTCATCACTTCTGCTTGCCCATTAGCCTGAGCATAGTAAGATGTTGAGTGCAATAGCTTGACCTCATGCTCTTGGAAAAATTGTTGGACATTTTCCTCTGTAATCCCTTGTAATGGATCTTGGGAAAGCTTGCTAGCACTTTGATCTCCATCACTCCTTTCCTCTTTGAAAGGATTTGTCCTCCAATCGCCTATATCAAACAAAGATAAATTAGCAATGTTCAAAGTAGTGTTAACATTACCATGGTTGCTTTGCAAATCAAGCTTATAGCCATTATCATTGATCCTCTCCAAAACTTGAAAAGGTCGATCTTTTCTTGGCTGCCATTTAGATTTTCTTTGTATGGGAAACCTTTCCTCACACATATGTACCCAAACCCAATCTACGGGTTTAAAGTCAACCTTCATTCACAGCTTTTTAGCTTGTTTGGCATATTGTCCATTCATTCTTTTAATGTTAGCAAGAACCTTGGTATGTAAATCCTTTTTACAAAATTTGTCTTTTGCTTACCATCAAGATTATCATGCTCATTAGTAAGTAAAGATAAAATATCCAAAGGAGTTAAAGGATTAAAGCCATAAACAACTTTAAAATGAGAAAAAGAAGTAGTAGAATGAACCGATTGCATGAAAACACAATATGTGGTAAACACTACTCCTAATGTTTTAAGTTCTTTTAAATGATAGTGCACAATAAAATAGTGAGTGTCCTATTAACTATTTTAGTTTGTCCATCCATTTAGGGATATGCAATAGTAGAAAACAAGAGTTTAGTTCCCAATTTACTCCACAAAGTGTGTCAAAAATGACTTAAGAACTTGACATCTTTATCACTAACAATGGTCTTAAGCATGCCATGCAAATGAACTACCTCTTTAAAAAACAAATCAACAATTTATGTTGCATCATTAGTTTTAAAACATGCAATGAAGCGAGTACTTTTGCTCAACAACAAATATGTTATCATTACCACTTTGGGACCTTGGTAAACCTATGACAAAATCCATGAAAATCCCACTAAACCTCCCTTATGAGTTTCCTTAATAAGTAATTCACAAATGGAAGAAATAGGCACACATAATTTATTCTTTTTAAATAAAAACCCCCATGCCTGTAAAAATCTCCAAATCCATTCTTAGCACATTATCCCATACTTGGCCGAAATTAACATCATTGACATACAAAAATTTAAGTGAATCAAAACCATGTAATTTAGTTTGCAAAGAAGAAAGTAATACGTACTTCTTTGATAATGCATTAGCCATAACATTTTCCTTTCCATGTTTGTACTTGATTACATAAGGACATGTTTCCATGAACTCTAATCACTTAACATGTCTCTTATTGAGCTTTCAAGAACTTTAGGCTCTTATGATTAGAATAAATGATGAATTCCCTTAGTCATAAATAATGCTACCATGTTTGAAAAGTTCTCACCAATGCGTGGAGCTCTTTTTCATAAGTGGGATAGTTCAAGCCACCCCTCTAAGCTTTTCATTAAAATATGCAATTGGTTTGGAATCTTGCATCAAAATAACCCCTATTCCAGCCCTGTATGTATCACATTCTACCTCAAAACTTTGTCAAAGTTAGGCAAACACAATAATGGCGTATCAGTCAATTTTTCTTTCAAAGTATTAAAAGCTTATTCATGTGCTTCATCCCACTTAAAAATAACATTCTTTTTAATGAGTTCATTAAAAGGTGAAGCAATCGTACTAAGGTCTTTAATAAACCTTCGATAGAAACTTATTAACCCATGAAAACTTCTTACCTCATTTGCATTCTTAGAAGTAGGCCATTATCTTATCGCCTTTACATTTTTTTCATCAACGCTCACACCTTATGAACTAACAACAAATCCAAGAAACACAACTGATTCCATGCAAAATGTGCACTTCTTAAGATTAACACCTAATTGATGCTTTATCAACACATTAAACACATCATACAAACGTTTTACATGCTCATCCAAGTCTTACTATAAATCAAAATGTCATTAAAGTAAACTACCATAAATTTTCCTATGAAAGTACCAAAACATGATTCATTAACCTCATAAATGTACTTGGTGTGTTAGTTAAACTAAACGACATTACTAACCACTCATACAATCCATATTTTGTTTTGAATGCAATTTTCCACTTCTCCTTCTTTCTTGCAAATTTGATAATAACCACTTTTCAAATCAATTTTAGAAAAAAAAAAAAAAAAAGAGTCATGCAACTCATCAAGCATATCATCTAACCTAGGGATAAGATGTCTATACTTTATCGTTATCTTGTTGATGGCTTGACAATCTACACATATATGCCACATTCCATATTTTTTTTGGATTTAGAATGATGAGAGCTGAACAAGGACTTAGACTTTCCCTTACAAAATCTTTTTGTATTAATCCATCCACTTGCTTTTGGATCTCCTTAGTTTCCTTAGGAAGTCTCTTCGAGAAAAAGATCCTCAAAATCCTGCAACAAAGGCACCACAATACTAGGCAAAAATGGGTTAAGGTCCTTAGAAGAAAGATAAACATCCTTATTTATGGATACAAGAAGTTATTGCCTAGCATTCAAAGAACTTTTAATCTCTCTTTGTTTGCAATCATGATCTTTTTCTCACTCTTCTCTCCTTTTTGCCCATTTTTCTTTCCAACTTTTCTCTCTTCCTCACCTTCACTTTTTTGCTCTTTTTTGTACACTTTCTTTCTTTTCCTCTTCCTCACTATTTTGCTTTTCTTTCATTTTGTACTTTCTTGCTATTCTTAATTGGTCCTTATAGGCTAACAAAGGTTTGAAAGGAGTTAATATAGATTAACATTTATTAAGTACCAAGGAATAACAGTTTTTGTACCAATCATATGTGAGCCTCCTATCAAATTGCATAATTGACCAAGCAAAATATGTCCCGCGTGAATTAGTGCAACATCACATAATACTTCATTCATATATTTGCCAATGGAAAAAGACACTAACTCTTGCTTGTTAACCTACACTTCCTCACAATTATTAAGCCAAGTGAGTTTGTATGGTTTAGGATGCTTTATGGGATTTAAGTCTAGCTTTTCTACCAATAATGTACTAACAATGTTAGTGCAACTGCCCCCGTTAATAACAAAAATACATACCTTGCCTTTCACATGGTATTTAGTATGAAAATTTTACTCATGTTGCTCCTTGTCATCATCCTTAGGTTTTGCACTCAATGTTCTTCTTGTTACTAACATTTAATCATGAACAGGTCCTTCAATCTCCATATCTAAATAATCTTCTAATCGTGGCATTTCATCATCACTTAAGCTAACACTCTCAATATCACCATTATCCAATAAGATCATGGTCCTCTTATTTAGGCATTGAGAAATAATATGCTCAAATCCTTGGCACCTAAAACACTTCACATCACGTGATTTAGAAGGAGTTTTGATTTTGATTTTACCTTTTAGAGTGGTAATCGAATCTTTTAAATTTGTCACCTCCTTATGTTTTTATGATGGCCTTATTGTCCTTCCAATTAGCCCTCTATGAAGAGCTAGATTTGGCTTCTCTAGATTTGAGTTGCTTCTTCACCTTAATGGCTTTGTGTAAGAGTTCCTTCATCTCAACATAGTGTTGCAACTCAATAATAGTGGCAATCTCCTTATTTAAGCCTCTAATGAATCTTCTCGTGGTAGCCTTACGGTCCTCCTCCACATTAGCCCTTATCATGGCTATCGCTATCTCCTTATAGTAGTCCTCCACACTTTTGGAACCTTGTACCAAACTTTGCAATTTTCTATGTAAATCATGATAACAATGGCTAGGGACAAACCTTTGCGTAAAGCCAATTTCATGTCTTCTTATGTTTTCATAGGTCTCTCTCCATACCTTCACCTGTTGATCACAAATTGATCCTACCATATGCTTGCATAATCGGTGAACTCTACGGTTGCTAATTTTACCTTTTTATGCTCGAAGTACTCATGACAATCAAACACATGCTTAACCTTTCGTTCCCACTTTAAGTATAATTTTGAGTCATTCTTACCTTGAAAGGTGGGAATTTTCATCTTGATGCTACTCAGGTTGCTATCTCCTTTGAAAGTAGCTTCCTTGCCTTTGTTGGATATTGATTCCTCCCAATCTAATTCATCTTCTTCCACCTCCTCGATCACACGTCACCTAAAGTATTTGGATTTTGATGAGGATTATTTGTCATCCAACCTCACATTCAACTTTTGAAATTGATCAATAATAACCTTCATGAATAATTTGATGTCACTATCTTATGATTCTCTTTCCACACTCATGTTTTTAACCTACAAAAAATTGTTAGTAACAAAAGAAAATTATTCTTCACTCACTCCCTTAAATGTTTGCACTCAAATAGATAATGATCACTTTTGTTTCCCATAATTGTTGGCTTTCACCCTTTAATGATCTTACCACTCTTGTCTCTTACCTCTCAAGCTAGCCTTCTTTTTGTTCTTAAAAGAATAAAAATCAACAAATCTCAAAAGTAATCAACAATTGATGACAACCTCAAAGATTAAGACTTTCAAAGATTTAGTTGATGTAAAATGAAAAAACAATGAAAATTAATTAATAAAACCAAGAAAATAAGAAAACTCAAAAAGTGGCAAAGGATGTATGAAAGAAATAACTAGAACATAATGAATTAAGGCATAAAGAAAATAAAGAGACACAAAGAAAATGAACTACTCAATTGTGCCCTAAAATAAATTGAAACAAATTCCCTCCTTGTTTTGGATATGAATATTGTGATTTTTTTACTTTTCATTTTTTCATTAATTTATTTTATTTTATTTTTCTTTTTCAAAATTAAAGATCAAACCAACACTTTTGAGTTCAAGTGATGCGAACTCCAACAATGATAATTTGAAACCTAATAATTATAAAGAATTGTGAACTTCAAATATGTATATTGAAACCCAACACCAATAATTTGAAATCAATAATGTTCAATTTGATTGACATGTTATCATAAGAAAAGAAACAAAGAAGCACAAAAAGGTAGATAGATGAAAAATAAAACTAGAAAAAGAAGATTTAGAGAAATGAAAACAAAGAGGATACAAAACAAAGAAAACAAATGATACGTAACCTGATTCTAAAACCTGGCTTTAATACCAACTGATAAAAAACCTGCTAGGAGACCCACCCTAAAAACTCTTTATATGAATTGTTACTTTGCCCAAGAAAGTCTAGAAATCAAGTTATCGATCAAAAGATTAAAACCCTAAGAAAACTAAGCCTTTAAAACCCTAATCTTGAAGACACTACAAAGGTTGATCATTCATCTGATAAGTCTAATTTTGTATTCTACCAAGAACATAAAAAAACTAAGCATAAACTTGCTAAAATTTAATAATATTGATTGAATGGCTTATATAGAGCCTTACAAAGAGAGTTTTCCTACATAGAACAAATCTTATATTCCTAAATAAAGTCATAACTAAGTAGGAAATATATTCTAGACAAGATACCTACTAAAAAGGAAGTAAAAAAAACTTAAAAATGGCTAACAAAAAGAAGAATATTGAATTATAGCTCGAGACACATAGTTGTGCAAGTGGCTATGTG
The DNA here is from genome assembly GCA_949677035.1 of Omphalea diandra. Lineage (NCBI taxonomy): Eukaryota > Viridiplantae > Streptophyta > Magnoliopsida > Malpighiales > Euphorbiaceae > Omphalea > Omphalea diandra. The sequence goes on from CATIWR010284429.1 coordinate 6,975, forward strand.
TTACGAAGCATGGTTGTGTGCACGGTTGTGCATTTGCATGATCCTGATAAGCTCATTACTCATCTTCAATGCACTGTTGAACACATGGTCATGTTTCTACTTTCTGTCTAATGTTGTCACCTCGAAGCATCGTTATGTGCATGGTTGTGCTTTCTGGGAGCATGGTTATGAGCATGGTTGCGTGCCATATTTTTATCTTTAAAAAAGTTTATTTTGACTTGTAGCTTTCTTCTTGAGGTTCCTCCCGTGTAATTAAGGTATAAAGGACTTGATTTTGATTTGAAAAAGATCCTTGCGACTTTATGATCAATCCTTGTAAAGCTTCTTTCATTCTTTTAGTTTTGGCCCTAATCATTAGACCTTCAATCCTTTGTAATGGATCTTAGGAAGGCTTACTAGCACGTTGTTCTCCATCAAAATATAGCTGCTCTTTTAGGAGATGCTGAATGGCCCATACTTTTGACATGCTTGGTACTTTTTAGCATAATTGAAGTAATCTTTCTTGATCATTGGCTAGTAATATCCATGTATGATTAAAAGTTTCTTCATCATTCTTTCTAATTGATGAGAATTTACTACATCTTTAAGAACCTTAACCATCACCAACATCGCCTATTTCGACCCTATGCACAATAAGATTTCACCATCTGAACATTAGTGATAAAGCTCTCCATGTTGGTAATAAAACTTTATCTCTTAATGATGTATGTGTGGATCAACCAAAGCATTAGGATTCTACAAGTATGAGATGATCCCTTCCCTCCAATCTTCTATAAAGTTTGGGTAACACACTTCATACATAAGGTGACTGGTCGATTCCATTGATGACCTTTCGTATAACATTGACTCTTAGTAATACCATATAAGGATTGTCTAATATCTTTGCTGAAAACCATTGGCAACTTGAGCTAACTCATTTGCCTTTAAATTATCTTCTTATTCAACAAACTCAAAGAGTGATGTCTAAAATCCATGTAGTAAATGTCTAACTTTGTTATAGTAGGCAATAAGGCTAGGCGACTCACATCGGCATATATAATTAACTTGGTTAACCATCAATAAAGAATCTCCCTCTCTACAAACCATGTCTCCAGTTTGACCAATATCTCTTAGTTAATGATTAGGGCCTTATACTCTACTTGGTTATTGATGCAGGAAAAATCAAGCACCAAATATAATTTAGTCACAAGGCTTTTTGTGATTGCAGAATAACCCCAACTCTAGCCAAATTCATTATCCTTGACTCGCCAAACCAAATTCACTATAAGAGGTGTTCAATGTAACTTATCTCTGCTATCGGCTCCTCTATGGTGTCCAAGCAATAATGGTTGCCTAAGAAATTAGCTAATGTTTGCCCTTTTATTGCTTTTATAAAACATATTATAAAGTAAAATTTGAAAGTACAATAACCCACTTACCCATTTTGTTTGTAAAAAATGGTTGAGAGAGAATATACTTGAGAATATTTATTTTACACCAGATTAAAACTACTATTAGGAGCATGTAGTATCTTAATTTTATGCATGAAAAGTATAGTGTCAAGCACCATTTCTCCCTGGCTAAATATCTCTGTTCCATTGGAGTAAACACTCATATCAAGAAGTACATAACCTTTTCAATACCATCTTGTTCTTGAGTAAGCATATAACCGATTGAGACTTCACTAGCCGAAAGGTATTCAGTCTCAGTGGCGTCATGACTGGAGGTTTAGTTAGGTACCTATTGACATATCGAACACCTTCTAGTGCTCATCACTCCACAAAAAATCCTCTCAGTCTTTAAGTTTGAACAAAGGCCCCTAAATGTTGAATCTCCTAGCCGTGTTTGATATAAACCTCCTAAAAAAGTTGATCTAGCCAATTAGCCTTTGTAGTTCTTTCTTAGTAGATGAAGGCTTTGCTTCTATGATAACATTGGCCTTATTTTAATCAATCTTAATACCTCTCTATTGAATCAGAAAGCCAAGGAAATTATCGATTGAAACTCTAAATATGCATTTCAAAGGATTCATTTTGAGTTTGTACTTGCTTGAATGACTTTTTGAGTTTGGCCAGATGATTTTCTTCACTTTGAGACTTGACCACCACAACATTAATGTAAACCTCTATGTATTTCCTAATCATGTCATGAAAGATATGATTCATCGCCCTTTGATATGTGGCTCTAGTATTCTTTAGACCAAAAGGCATGACAATACATTTAGGCACCTTAAGGGCATTTTATTCACATATTCTTTGGTGATTCAGATTTGGTTATACCTAGAGTGCCCATCCATGAAGCTAAGAATCATGTTGCACGCTATCGTGCCTACCATCATATTGATAATAGGCATGAGATATTTGGCCTTGGGTGTGGCTAGATTCAAGTTTTTGAAATCTATGTAAATCCTTACCTTCTCATTCTTCTTGATAATTGGAATAATGTTGAAGAGCATTCTACATATGTGGTCATCTTGATAAATCTAGTGGCCAAGAATCTTTTGATCTTTACTCTTACCATCTCTTTCATTTCTTTAGACACATTTTTTATTAGTTGCTTGAATAAGCAAAATCCTTTTTTAATAGGTAAATAATATTCTACAAATGATCGATTCAAGCTTGGTATCTTGAGTAATCTCAAGCAAAGCAATCCCTATAATCCTTGAGCAGTTTACCAATTTAGTTTTGAACTCAACATTTAAACTTGCACTGATGAATATTGGCCAAGGTAATTCTTTAGTTCCTAAGTTTATTTCTTTTAAAGGGTCTTGAGTCTCAGCCTATTAATCATCAAGTTTTTTTGGTGCAATTTTAAGATCTGACCTCTACAACTAAGTCGTATGCTCTTCTTGCTCATCTTCATAGAAACACTCGACTGAGGTTATTGAGTTGTGCTCCAAGATTAGCCTTTTGATTTTCTTGAAGCATTCCTTCATCTTGGCTGACCTTTAATGTTAACTAATGTTGGCCGCTCAAGTTTAGACAACGGGATCCTGAGCTGATCAAGATTTGTATTGGTTTTTTCCTAACCCCTTGATATGTTCTTAAAATTTACCTTGCCTTGATACATCACCGTATCAGCCAAGTGAACTGCTTTAGCAAATGGGTTAGGATCTCTATGAATAACCTTTATCATCACCGTTAGACTTCTAAAACTATAGCATTTGCTGCAAAGCTAACACGACGACACAATTAACATGTATCTAATCTCTGCCTAGCAACAAGTTATAACCATCCACGTTAATTATAAAAGTATTCTTTAGTGGTGTATCATCCAATCTTCAAGTCCAGCTCAATATACTTATCGGCCACGGTCTCTCCTCCAATAAAATCTCACATAAACATATAAGCCCTTTTAACTTGATCTTTAGTGAATCTAACCTTCTTCAGGAATTTAGTGAGTATTATTGATATCTCGGATCCATTATCGATAAATACTATTGATTGGTCACAAATTCAATTTGGCCTTTATATACAATGGTCGAATATGATTAATCTGGGACAATAAGGATTATTGCAAGGTGATCGTAGTCATCTTGTCTTTAGCTTCATCATCAGAATTTGGGCAAATAACATCCCTTCAAGTGTGGTCCTTTGCCTTGGCATGGCTGAAAGCTTAAAAGGCAATAAGCACACTATGTTCACTTTGGCCTTATCCCTTAAGGTACCGGAAGAATCCTCCTTAGGTTGCCTTTCTTTAAGCTTCTTTGGGCATCTAAACCTTTATGAATCTGTGCTTATTATGGTAGATCTCAACCTCATAGGGATTCATCTTATTATTTTGCTTTTATATATTCTTGCATAACTAAAGCCTTTCCTTTTACTGTTTTGCTTGAACTCTTTAATCTCGTTGTCATGTCAAGCTCTAATATCTTGTTTAGCATTTCTAAAAGCCTTAACTTCCTTTATCTTAGCTCTAAACCATTGCCTTTGCCTTTAGAACCTCCACTTTTGATTTTAAATCAATTAGGGCTTGTGTTGGTTGCCCAAGGCATGACAATCAAAGACTCCCCTTTTAGAGCTATGTTTTTCCCATTGATTTATCATTATGTTTAATTTGAAGGTCTTCTTTGGTTGATTTGCTACCTTTTGCTCTGATCAATGGACCTCTACAACCTACCTCTTTAATGACTTTGCACCACTTGGGCATCAATCGCTCTTCTGCCCCCCAATAACTTTCTTTTCGAGGTACTTGCCCAATCTAGTATTACACACAACATAAGAATATGAAACATATGGGCGTCTATATGAATCAAACCTTTGTTGCCCTCATAACTCTACTTCTTTCTTGGGTAATTCACACTTTGCCATAGGCTTGAACTCGATGTGGCAATGAGGGCAGACTAACATCATTCCTTCACGTTTCTTCTCACTGGCTGAAGGGGATATGACTTTTCCTCAGTTACAAGTTGTTTCCCTTTAGCCTTTGATAATACTGGTTAGATAACAAACATCATCACCTTTAGGAATGGCTCAATTTCAACAAGGGCTTTGTTCTTCCCTAGGAATATAATTCTCCCTTCCTCAATGTCCTTATGGATTACATCTCTAAAGTTGATGCAATTCTAGGTTGAATTCCTACAAATATTATGGTATTTGTAGTAGTCCTTCCCTTTCCTCCCTTCTAATGAGGGAATAATGTAGCCATATGAGAGCTTAAGTTTCCCATCCTTCACTAAGTAATCAAATATCTCATATGCCTTGGACAAGTCAAATGAGTATTCTTTTATGATTTGCCTAATCTTTTGCTTGGCCTTCTCCTTCTTCTGTGTCTTAGGCTTGGCCAATACTGGGCACTCATAACCTTTTTCCAGGTACTAGCTCGACTATATTAACTTCTTCATTAGAATTGAGTTATTATAATCAAGCTTGGCTACATATGTGTCCTTATAATATGTTCCCTTAGAGGACACTTTCTTCTACTCACCTTCTTATAATAATTTCACAAAGCTAGCTCCTTCTAGTGCTCAACTCATAGAGATCTCTAAACTTGTAGCTCTCAAAATGTTTTTAAATCTCAAAGTGCAACCTTTTTAATGCTAGGGGGACTCATTCCACCTTAGGTAATTTCGTGTGACAAAAAATATGAACCTTCTTGAACCTGGGGATGAATTTCTTGATCAAGTCTCTAGCCAATTATTTTGCTTGGGTAAAGTTGGCTAAAGTGATTAAGGGAGTAAACTTGTAAAATTTAATGGGAATCTCTCCTTCATAACTTTCCAGCTCACTATAGACCCAGTTTGGAGAATGGTATACCAAGTAAAGGTGGTCTTTATGAGTGAGCGGACAAATAATCGTAACTTTTAAAAATCCTTAATTGTTAATTTCCACATGCCACAAAAAATTGGGTAATATGCTCAATAGTCTAGTCATTATCTTCCTCTGATAATAATAAGAATTCATAAATCTTGTAACCTTTTAGGCAGGGATATAACTTGTCTATCCATTCAAGGCATGACTTGGAATGAGCCAACCTAGGTGAGGGCTTCATGTCAACCCTATTCTTCTTTAATGCATTTATCAATTCACATCAGTTAAGGGAAGTAGGGCTATATTTATATTTTTATGAAGTAGGAGTTGTTTGTTCTCCCACTACACCTATTAAAGGAATTACCTTACCAACAGTGTTGTAAATAAACACCACACTTGGCCCTTACACTATTAGGTTTTACTGTAGTGCGATTGTGATTACATGTTTGGTTGAAAGGTTGGCTGGAAATTATATTGAGGCAAAGTGATCCTTCTTAGTCAAATGATGAATTGTTAAACCCTTGGGGGCTTAGGAGAATCCCCTATTCAACATTGCTTGGGCAAGAAAGTATGTGCACTGCTCTGGCTCCCTCTGAGTGTACTATATCCTAGAACTAGAAATCTCTATTGGGAGTCACCTATCTGGCATTAAGGTTTGCCTTCCCTTTAAGAGAGTAATTAATTAGTTAAAGCAATTATTCATTTGATCTAGTCGTAATTGAATATCCTTTTGGGTGACCTTATTGTCCTCCATCAATGCCTTAATGACCGAGGCCATATGGTTAATTATGTTATTGAACATGGTGTGATTTTTTGCCACAATCCGACTAGTAATTTGAGAATAATCAACAGCTGTGAGAACCAGTTATCTTAGCATTAGAGTGTGCCTTTGGTAATATGCCAATTCATTCCGTTAAGTAGGGTCATTAGCCTACGAATTCTCATTAGACTTGTTGTTGATCATAGCTACAACAATCTCTAGTTAGGCAAATTACTCTTTCAACTGGTCTAATTCCTCTTGAAGAGCTTGATACCTAATCTCTACTAGCATACAATGTCCCATTGGGTGTGGTAAAAAGATGTTACCCCTAAAAAACTTAATAGAAAATTGACCAATTGTTAGGTCTTATAGCCAAGTACTATTAGTATAAAAAATCTCAAATATAATTAAATTGAGTAAAACTAATTAGCTAGAGTCAATTGGGCTCTGATATATAGGTGGTGGAATTGAGATTTTTATAGGTATAATATAAGAATTCTATTAGGATAATAAGTCTAATACAAATATAATACTAACAAACTTATAGATATACGTAAATCCTATTTTGTCAATATTATGGGTTGCACCCAAGCCTATAGTATGATATATTTCCTGAAACTAATACCTCATTAATATGGGCAAAACAAGCCCATAAATCAATCTTTGTATTGAGTCCCACATGGTTGTCCATAATGAGGCCCTGGTCTAAACAAAAGGACAAATTTTGATGATGAGGATTTTTTTTTTTTGTAGAATAAGGATATATTAGATTGGAAAGGCCAAAAACTACAATTTAGAAGCACATAAAGCTCATATAAAGGGTTAAAAACCTAAGCAAGAGGCAGATTTCCCTTAGTTAAAGTATAAAGGAACCACCTAGTAGGTTTATTCAAAGTCTTATATTCTTAATTATAAATGATTTGAAAAAAGGAAATCTTCTTCTTACTTGGTTTATGAAGTCCTCAATTTCCTAGGTTCCCGCTATCCAAAAATTACTTTATAAGTCCTAACTGTCACTGCATAAATACAAACTATTAAGGTTTATCTGCATAACAAAATCCAAGGCCATTAGGAGCATAAAGGGCTTGGCAGACTGGTCAGAAGGGACAATTTTGAAGTATGTAACCCATTCATAATTCTTCTATGTTTATCTAGGACTAGCATAGCTAAAGCTGCTTGATTGGTTTTAGCATTGAATGATACTACAGTAAACATGACATTTTAACTGGACTTTAAATGCTCTTCCACTTCTTCCACTAGGGGCAATAAATGAGAATGTAATGCAATATCATTATTAATGACAGCTACCAAAAATTCATTAGTAAGTTTATCAACCATTTGTGTAACTATAACAGGATTCATTTGCTCCTATTGAAATAAAGCTATGTTTTTAGCCAACCAAATTGACCAGAGTATATAACCTATTCTAGTCCAAACCTTATGTTTAACATTAAGTCTCCAAGCAATAGTAAGATTTTCCAAACATTATCTCAAGCTTAATGAAGTTATGATCTATGGACAATAATTTAAGCTTGAACAACCCTCGAGCATAATCCAAGGAGGTGTTCTAATGATTCCTATTTTTTTTTTAATAAAAGGGACATAAAGTTGGAACATCTATGCCTCATTTAAGTAAGACAGATCCTACTAGCAGTTTATTTCTCATTGTTTTCCATAAAAACACACTCACTTTACCAAAAAGGTTGATTCCCTAAACAACTTTCTAGAATTTCATATGAAGCCCATTAGATGGTGAAGCATTTGCATAAGAAACACTTAACATTTTTCTTAACAGAAAATAAGCTAATTTAACTATGAATTAACCATGTTTGTTTGGAGACCAAATCCATCTATCTGATTACTGGGGATTTCCAATGGGAGTAATAAAGATTGATGATATCTCCATAGGGAAATTGGAGGTTGTAACCTGGACATATCCCAATTTCCATGTTTTAGAATACCATAAACCCTATGCAAGTTACACTAAGAAAGCTTAGATGTAAATAACATAAATTTCGAGAGAGATGGAATCCAAGGATTATTCTATAGGAAAGTGGATTTTCCATCATTGATTTGCCAAATTGCTCCCATTTGAAAGAGAGTCCTAGTTGCAATAAGACTCCTCCAATTTCGAGATGCTTTATACACAATTTGAGCCTCCTAAAAGGGCTCATAAGGAAAATAAAAGCTTTTACAAGTTTAACCCAAAATGAATTAGGTTCTATCACAAGCTTCAAAGCTTATTTTGTTATGAGTGTAAGATTAAATTCACATAAGCTCTTAAATCCATCCCCTCTAGCTTTTTATGTTTAGTTAAGGCCTTCCAACTATCTAAAGACAGTTTATTTGTATCAATGTCTTAATGCCTCCAAAAATTAGCTAGTAAATAATTAATTTTGTTATGAAGAGATTTAGGAAGGAGGAAGCAGGATAGTGTAAAAGTAGGAATAACTAATAAAACTAACCTCAATATCACTTCTCTACCTCCTTGAGATAAGAACATGTGGCTCCTGTTCTTAATCTTCTTCTTGAGTTTTTCTATAATATAAACAAAGGTTTTTTACTTGATGCTTCCTCATAAAGATGGAACACCTAAGTATTTATCTCTAATTTCCATAGACTTCATAACAAGGAAATGCCTAATTTGATCTTTATTTTCTTACAACATAGATTTGCCAAAGATAATAAAAGATTAATTAAAATTAAATAGTTGCCTTGAGACTTCATGGAATCGAATAAGGATTTCTCTTATGTTTTCAGCCTATTGAAGAGATGCTTTTAACATAAAAAGGTATCATATGCAAATAGTAGATGAGATAAAGGGATTATGAATAAGAGGACCTCCTTGCCTAAACCCTCAAGAAGGATTAAAGAATGATGTAGATCCTCCATTAATCAAAGTAGAATATGAAATAGTTGTTACACATTACATTATGAGTTTATTAAAGTGTGGATGAAATCCCATTTTAGCTTGGAGTAACAAGCAAAATTGACTTTGTCATATGCTTTCGAAATGTCTAATTTACTACCCATTTTGGCATTTTTCCCAATTGAAGGCGTCTTGATAGTTTTCAAGAACTCATGCACAATTAAAATATTCTCATGGATAGATCTTCCATGCACAAAGGCAGATTGATGCTCATCCACCGGATTGTTAAGAAAAGTTTTTAATCTATTAACCAAAATTTTTGAAAATATTTTGTGCCTAACATTACATAAATTGATTGGTAGAAATTGATTGAGGGCATCGAGATGCTTAACTTTAGGAATCATCACAATATGGGTCTGATTGAGTTGTTCTAAAAGGAACCCATTTGTAAGAAATTGATTAACGACTTGGAAAAGAGTGGGCCTAATGTTATCCCAATATTTCGGGTTAAAAAAAGCCATATATCCATTAGGCCTTAGAGCCTTTTAAAAACAACTTTTTGAAGTTCCTCCATAATGTGAGAGGCTTGAGGAAATACTCATTTTGTTCAGGAGTGACAACAGGGTTAATGCAATTAAGGACCTCTTGCTCTTTAATGATATTATCAGCATTATAAAGAGATGAAAAATGGGAACAAATGAGTACCTTAATTTCCTACTGAGAAGTGATCCATTCACCATTTGATTCAAGTGGCAATAATTGATTTTCCCTTCTCCTATTCACCATAGCGGCATGAAAGAACATATTTCTATCTCCTTCTTGAAGTCATTGTATCCAAGATCGTTGTTGCCAACACTTTGCTTCCTTGCTCTAGAGAATATCTAATTGATTAATAAAATATTGCTCTTCCTCTTGGGTCAACATTGGACCATCATTACTTCTATTAAGCATCTTTAGAATTTCCTTAATTTTATCTTTAGCATTCCCAAACCCAAACCTATGCCACTTCCACAATCGTTTCCCACACTCTTTTAGTTGAAATTATTTAGATCCTAGAATGTTTATATCCCAAGTTTCTTGGATGATTTGATGACATTTATGTTCCTCTATCCAGTTATACTCAAACTGAAATCTCTCTTTTTTTTTTATGTGTTACTTGCCCAAAAAAGAAAGAATTAGCAGCGTATGGTTGGGAGTCACACATACTCCCATGGTGAATTATTGCATTCGCAAAGTTCATTCTCCAATTCGTATTAATATAACCACTATCTAGGCATTGCAAAATGCATGATTCCCCGTTCCTTTTATTACATTAATTGAATCTTGGTCCTCTAAAGTAAAGTTCAAATAGAGCACAATTATTTGCGCATTCCTGAAGAATGTTTAATTGAGTGTTACAGGGCCTTTGACCACCAATTTTATCATCCTCATAGTCTATGGCGTTAAAATATCAATGACCAGCCAAGCTTGATTTTCATTAGGTTTAAAAGCCATAATTTTGCTCAATATGAGCGCCCTAAATTCATTGTTGGGATCTCTATTGAGGAACATAGAATTCTAGGATATGCCTGAATTTGATAGAACACAAGATGCATGAATCCAATTAAAGGAGTGTGAAAGGATGCTGACTTGAATATCTTCAGTCCATCACAAGGCCAATCCACCAGCTTTACCCTGAACATCCACATAATAAGAAGTAAAGAGAGCCTCAATAGTTTTCGATGATGCTCCAACGCCTCCCTTCGTTGCTTGGTTTCAGACAAACAAATCAAAATGGGGCAATAAGCTTGAATTAAGCTTCTTAGATATCGAATTGTCAGGGCTTGCCCCATGCCTTGACAATTCCCCGTTATGCAGCTCATGGCCGTTGGGTTTAGGCATCCACCAGCGCCATAGTCAATGAAAGCAGAATTAAAGGATCTTTCTTCAGCACCCGAGGGATTCTCTGACTCTCTATCATGTTGACCTAATCGCAATGTAATATGATCTTCACCAAGAATTTCATCAATCCTTACTATTATCGAGGTTTTAGCAAGTTGTTTAAGCTTTCTTTTTTTGAATACTCCCACTGTCATTGATTCTTTTTCATTTTCAAGTTCTATTTGTTCTCAATCTATGATCAGCTCTCCAACTTGGACGTCGTCACTGGCAGCCCATTTGATTAATGATGTGAGCCGAGTTAGACAATCTTTGGGCCTATTAATCCATTTAAAATGTGGTTTGTTTGACATTCAACTCCAATGCTCGGGAGTAAGGTGGACCCAACATTGTAATGGGCTCTTCCTTATTCAAACAATGCCCAAAAACACTAGGCTTACCTGAATGTTCTTCTGATTCATTACGAGGGCCCTTATCACCAACTTTGGGCAGTCCCTCAATTGTCGCATCATCACCAATGCTTGCAATAGTCATCATTGGATTTAACCGCTAATTTGCGTTCTCCAATGCTTGTTTTCATTGTCTTCCAGTTCTTTGCCCTCACGTTGATTAAAAAAAAAAACAAAGAAGGTTCTTTGCCTTCACGTTTTGCGAATGACTCGATTGCCGACTTTCTGAGTCCATTCGAGAAGTTGAATTAGTAATCTTGAGTATGTTGGAAATTTTTATTGTGTTAGCTAATATTAATTATGAGTTGATTTTAATTATTTATTAAAACGGATTGAATAATATAGTTTATTGATTGTGGGTAAGCCCAATTAAAATGTGATCAATATAGTTATGAGCTTGTGATATTTTTTGTGAGTCGATATGGAAGACGGTCAGTGTAGGTCTATTTTAACATGGACCTGTGATGGGTGGGCCTGTTAAAATTATTATAAATAGGCTAGGTCATCTCTCCTGCCTTTATAACAGAAAACCCTAGTTGTTATACCCATTGTAGCCGTTTCGAGAAGGTCAAGGAGAAGAAGATCTAGTTTTCCGTTTTCAACCGTTCTGACGAATTTTTCAAGTGTTTTATTTTAGTTTTCGGGATTATGGCTCAAAATAATCTGAGATTTAATGCGGAGACAGGTACGCAAATTTATTTCCGTTCGGTAATTAAATTTTGATGTTCTATAATTATGTACAAGATCCTGAAATTAATATATTTTACATGTGGTATCAGAGTTTTGGTTATAGTACATAATTTAGAACCCTAGATGTAGGTATTGTTAAGAAAAAAAAAAAATTTTGGTTGGAGGTAGGGGAAGCCACCATAATCAATTGACCCTTTGATATATATTGAATTTCTCTACTATAACAGTCTCCTTCGTTAGTTCGGATGGTTGGGAGGCTATTAATCTATTGGGAGGGTCACCAGGTCGATCCGTGGACGCGGACAAATTTTTTCTGGCAAGGTTATTATTGTATAGATTGTTATATATTTGTTTGCTCCTACCGTAACAAGTTATTCCTTTAGCTCGGCCAGTTTGTGAGACTTGTGGGGTGTAAGAGGTCAGGAGTTCGAACCCGCAAAAGCTCAAGCTTTATGTTTCTGCCATGTTTTTTTTTTTTTTCTCTCTTGACATAAAAAACGGCATCGTTTTTGTGTGTGGCTGTCAATTGCCCACACCGGTTCCAACAAAAACCCAGCAACACAAAAAAGAAAAAAAAGGTTCTTCTTCTTCTTCTTCGACTTCGAGCCCTAGGTTTCTGCACATCACGTAAACCAGCGATCAAAAGGTCGATCTCCCTGCATCATTTAATTTAATTTATTTATTTTAATAAAAGGTGAGATCTGATCTGCGTCTCAGTTACTGTTTGGCTCTGCTCTTTCGCCATGATTTCGTGTTCAGTGCGTCTGTGGTATAGTGGGTTGAGATTGATTTGGATCGTCCTTTTGTTGCCTGGGGTGGAATCTGTGTGAGATTTACTCTAGGCAGGCGAATGCTTGTTCATTGTTGGTTGCTATGAGTGGGGGAAGGGTTCTTGCCGATGAAGACTCTGTGATTGCTTGATCTTGATTTGATGTGTTTTTTCCTTGTTTTTGGTTGTGGATTCTTGCTCAAAATTGGCCGACCCGGTCCCTGCCGATCAAAAGGAATTGTCTCCGGTGAAGCCACGATTCTGTGGCAGAACAAAATAAAAAAAAAAAAAAAACAAACAAACAAAGGGGGGAAAGGAGAGGGATGCGGGCAGTGGGTCTCGAACCCACGACCGCGTCCCTCCAATGTCAATATAGTTAGCCAACCGAGCCAAGCTGTCTTCTTGTGATTATACTCTACGGACTATTATATGTAGATTTCTAGCTTATATTCACCATGACATGCTTTAATTTTATTTTAATAATTGTTGATATACATATATATTAATATTTAGGTGTTATATATATATATATATATATTTGATTGTCAATTTATTATTTAATGATATTAATTTTGTGATAAATTAAATAAATAGTCAATAATTATTTATTTTGCACATATATGAGAAAATAATTATGTGCTTAAAATTAAGGTAGATTATTTTTGAAATATATATATTTGTGTTCAATATGTATTTTAATTGGGCTATTATAAATCTCTAATTAAAAATAATTTTTTATGGGTTGATGTGGGTGTTACCACCAAAGTAGGACATTTATTGAAATTCATAGAATTAT
>CATIWR010284437.1:0-37277 GCA_949677035.1 Omphalea diandra
CCCCCCGCCCCCCCCCCCCCCCCCCCCCCACCCCCCCCCCCCCCCCCCCCCCCCCCCCCCCCCCCCCCCCCCCCCCCCCCCCCCCCCCCCCCCCCCCCCCCCCCCCCCCCCCCCCCCCCCCCCCCCCCCCCCCCCCACTAGTGTTATTTGTGAAGAAAAAGGATAGGAGCATGCGATTGTATATTGATTATAGACAACTGAATCGAGTAACAGTAAAAAAATAAATATCCCTTACCGAGAATTAATGATTTGTTTGATCAACTTCAAGGTGCAATAGTATTTTCAAAAATCGATTTGAGATCTAGGTATTGGCAGTTGAGGGTTGTCGAGCTAAACATTCCAAAAACTATTTTTCATACTAGGTATGGTCACTATGAGTTCCTTATCATGCCTTTTAGGTTAACTAATGTACTGATAAAATTTATGGCATTAATGAATCATGTTCTAGCAATATCTTAATGAGTTTATGAATGTATTTATTGATGACATTCTCATATACTCAGAAAATCATGAGGAGCACAAGCAGCATATGAGAATCGTATTGCATATCTTAAAGGAAAAATAGTTATATGCCAAATTGAGCAAATGTGACTTTTGGATGGAACAAGTGGTCTTTTTAAGGCATATTGTGTCCAAACATGGTGTTCAACCTGATCCAACTAAGGTGAAAACCATTTTAGAGTGGGATCCACCCAAAAATGTATTAGAGGTACGTAGTTTTCTTGGGTTGGCTAGTTATTATGAACAATTTATGGAAGGATTCCCTATTATTGTTAGGCCATTGATAAAATTATTGAGGAAAAATATAACATTTAAAGGGATGATCAATAAGGAACTGAAGAAGAGATTGATTATGACACCAATTTTGACATTGCCATCAATAAATGGTGGATATATGGTGTACACTAATGCATCAGGACGAGGGTTAGGTTATGTGTTGATGTAGCATGGAAAGGTGATAGCTTATGCTTTCGATAGCTAAGGCCTTATGAGTTGAATTATCGTACACATGACTTAGAGTTGGTAGCCATTATCCATGCCTTGAAAATTTAGAGACATTACTTGTATGGAGAGACATTTAAATTCTAACAGATCATAGAAAATTTAAATATATTCTAACACAGAGAGAATTGAACCTAAGGTGTATAAGATGGATAAAATTGTTAAAGGACTGTGATTACACTATTGACTGTCATCTGGGTAAGGCTAATGTTGTTGCTAATGCTTTAAGCCTAAAAGCCGTAGATGTTGTTATTGGTATGGTTGGCTATAATTTAACATTCTTGGTTAATCTTCATGCTTTAAATGTAAAATTTAAGATTGAGAATGTGATAACTTTAATGGTTATACTTCAATTAAAGCCTGTGATAGATGATAAAATTAGAAAAGTTTAGAGGAAGGATCCATATTTGCAGAAAATGCTATTGAAGATATAAGAAGGTAAGAAGACTAATTTTTTATTAGAGATGATGGGACGATAGTGATGGGTAGTCGAGTTTGTTTATCAAATGTTTATGGTTTAAGATCAAAGATTATGCAGGAGGCACACAATGCACCATATGTTATGAACCTTAGAAGTATAAAAATGTATAAAAACATATGGTCACATTTTTTATGGTCAACGATGAAGAATGATATAGCTAAGTTTATATCATGATGTTTAACCTACCAACAAATCAAGGCAGTACATCAAGCACTAGTAGGTAAGTTGCATCCTTTATATATTCTTGTATGGAAATGGGAGAACATTTCAATGGATTTTGCTGTCAGTTTGCCTTAGACACAAAAAAGGCATAATGCTATTTGGGTTATTATGGATAGACTCATAAAATTTGCACACTTATTGCCTATAGATAAAAAGATTCACTCTATAAACTAGCTAAAATATATGTTGCTGAGATTGTGAGATTACATGACATTCTTATTTCTATTGTGTCAAAGAGGGATCCTCGATTCACTTCTCATTTTTGGAACAACTTACAAATAGCCTTTAGTACTCATTTGAATTTTAACATTGCTTTTCACCCACAAATTGATGGTCAATTGGATAGGACTATTCAAATATTAGAGGATATGATGCGAGCTTGTGTGTTAGAATTCAAAGGCAATTGGGATGATCATTTGCCATTAATAGAGTTTGCATATAATAATAGCTATCAGTCCAATATATGAAGCTTTATATGACAAAAAATGCAAAAGTCCAATCTGTTGGGATGTTAAAGGGATGAGACAGTTAGAGGGTCCCAAATGGTATAAGATATAGTGGTCAAAATTCAAGTAGTAAGAAGATGTTTGGGAGCTGCTCAAGAAAGGCAAAAAAGGTATATTGATAGACATAGATGAAAAATGGAAAATCAGGTAAGAGATAAAGTATTTTTGAAAGTTTCACCATTAAAAGACATTATGAGGTTTGATAAATAGGGAAAGTTAAGTCCAAGGTACATTGGGCCATATAAGATCACAAAGAGATTTAGGCCTTTGGCATATTGATTGGCATTACTAGTAGAATTATCTTAGATACATGATAAATTATGTTTCTATGCTTCGAAGGTATCAATTTGATCCTAGCCATATATTATTAGAGCTAGAGATTGAATTTTTAATGATATGACTTATCACGAAGAACCAATTGATATTTTTGATCAACAACTAAAATAATTAAGGAAATAAGTGATACCCATGGTTAAAGTGAGATGGACCCATCACTCACCTAAGGAGGCCACTTTGGATGTAAAGGAACATATGAGACGACAATATCCCTATCTATTCTAAAGTTCTAATAAGTAAAATTTCAAGGATGAAATTTTTATAAGAATGGGAGAATTGTAACATCCTCAACCCAATTCATATGCATTTTAATTATGTTATATTTGAATATATGCATCACACGACATAAGCATGACAATAACACTTACATTATTGCATTTGAGGCATTCAAATATGAATATGATGTTTGCTTAGTGGCATGACAAATTGTCATATGATATGTGCGTGTTATAGTATTTTAAATAATGGTGTTTTAAAAGTTATTAAAAGTATAAGGAGCATATGAGGATTAGTAGATGGATAGAGGTGATGAAGGAGTGAAGAAGAGGGACTAAAAGAGGAAAATTGAGCTTCCAACCAATAGGAATAAGCCATCATGATTTTATCTTATTAAGGTAGGTATACAAATTGAATTTTCTTTCCTTTAGGAGCAAATTAGAGGGGAAAAAAAATGTGAGAAGATGCAGTATGATGAAGAGAGTTAAGAAAGAAAGAAAGGAGAAGAAAAAGAAGAAGAAGAAGAAGGAGAGGAAGAAAAACTGAGTTAACTAAGAAGAATCTTGAGGTTTTCTAGAAAGGTATGTGATTTCATATTTATTCTTCTATGAAATTTCTCCTCCATGGCATGTTAATCATAAGCAAATAGTGGGAGTTATAAAGAAATTATAGTTAAGATTCATATGGAGAAGTTGATGGTAGTGAATATGAGCTAAATTCCTTTAATTTTGTTTTCAGGGCAGACTATTTTACTCACAATTTCATAACCTAGAAGATGAATGTTGAAATTTGCTCAGCTCTTAGTTTTATTTTCCAATAATTTTATGAGGTTATAATGGAAATTAGGTGAAGTACAAAATATAAAAGTTGTATCCTTATATCTTATCTAAATGCTTGTAAAGCATTTTTGCTTAATATTTTGTGTGCTAAGAGATATGGCTCCTTGATTGGGACTGATCCTGAACATGCTCATGCCTACAAATTCTGAGATTGATCATTTCATTTGAGGACCTGATAAGCTGAATTGGAGCATGTGTGAAATATAAAAAAAAAAAAGTTCATTTTTATGTTAAATAATTGGATATAAATTATTTTTTCAATTAGACTTCTATGGTTTGGGATATAGCTAAGTTTAGAAGACTGTTTAGTATATAATTGTACCCAAAATAGGGCAAATTTATAAAATTGATAATAAATTATGTAGTACATATTTTATATTGAAGTTTGGATATGTTGTATTCATATATGTCTATTTTAATTGAAAAAAATAATCAGGTAATTTGGATTTGTAAGATAAAAGTAATTATAAAAATAGCCTACCAAGGTCATGATATTTTACTAGAGCATATATGAATAACAAAATGAAAATCTTACTTTATTTTCATGGATTGATTTGGTGCATTGAAATAGGTCTTCAAGACATTAAAGATAATATTAGGAATAAGCTTGGACCATCCACGACTTAATAGTTTGAAGGGGGAGGAAAGTAAATGGCTAATGGTACTAAACATGTGATTAGTTGAATGCCATGAACATATACTCAATGGAATGAATTTTGTTTAATGAGATGATATTGATGAACACATTTATTAAGAATTGTTATACTTTGAATTATTTATTTTCTTGAGACATTGATGAATTATGACTTGGGAATGAAAGTATGTTGTGATATGATTTTTCAGGGTTTATGGGTGTTGTTATTAGTCTTTATATTTTTGGAATTTTATTGGATTTATAGGTGATTTGTTGGAAGACTCATACTTAATGTTGTTGACCAAGCAACAAAATCTTATATTCTACGTGGCAAGGATTTATAGCCTATATGGCAACAATATATAATAACCTGTGTGGCAACAACATTTGATAGCCTATGTGGCAAAGATATTTATAACCTGTGTGGCAACTAAATATCACAATCTGTGTGGCAACAACATTTGATAGCCTGTGTGGCAATAATATCTATAGCCTGTGTACTAACCAAATATGATAGCCAGTATGACAACCTTTAATAGCTCATGGGCAACTAAAGATGATAGCCTATATGGCAACTAAATATGATAGCCAGTGTGATGAAAAACATTTGATAGCCTGCGTGGCAACTAAAAATGATAGCCTATGTGGCAACAACATTTGATAACTTATGTGGGAATGGTATTTATAGCTTGTGTGATAATAATATATAACAACATATGTGGTAATAACATTTGATAGCTTGTGTGGCATTAAAAAGTAAAAACACTTTGTTGCGTGTGCGATGTGATGATGAGTTATTTACATTTAAATGCTTGTTATGTTATTTGTGATAGAGGTATCATTTTGTGTTTACTTATTAAGTATGCAATATTACTCCTTTGCATTAAATTTTCCTTCAGAAAGAGTAGACTAAAGATTGCATCCAGTTTGTATTTTTAAAGTTGTTGTCCAACAATCTAATAGAGGTTGGGCCAGCATGCGGTCTATTAGTATTTTGGTTTATTTAGCCATATATATTTTGTTGTAAATTGTTACAACAGAATATTTATTCTATTGTAAATAGTTACTATGTTATGATACAAGATACATAGAGTTTAAAATAATTGAAGAAAGGTCTTTTAATGACAATGGATGACATGAGAGAATTTTAATGTTGTTGTGTCACTTTAGTATTCCATGTCTTATGAATAAGTTAATGCACCTAATTTAGGAATGATTAGTAAATGAGACGTCACAGAGGTCTTGCCTTTGATTGTTGTTTTAGACTTTCTTTGATTCTCTTGCAATTAAAGGGTCTAAATGCATCCATAAATGCTTATAACAAAAATTAGTTTCTAATCTATGTTTGCAATCATTAAAACTAAGGATTAAGAACCCAAAGTTTAACGTTTTTCCCCTTTTGATGATTGCAGATAAGGGTTGATGACCATACTAATAAAATATATTAAGAAATAATCTCCCTTAATTCATACATGTCATCATATTAATTGAGGTACATCACAATATATCATATATTTACTCCCCTTTTTGACATCAATAAAAGCATATAAAAAATTAAAGTATAAAATGAAGCAAAATATTTCTGAATGAACATTGCATTTAGTTTACATATAAGTACATGAGAAAACACAATAAAGTAATGTTGTCAAGTACTAAAAGATGTAAGATACAATGAAAGGAAATGAGAGATAAACACTGAAGTTTAGATAAAGAAGGAACATTTTGAGGTTTTAATTGGGGAGTGACTAGAAGATTGGCTAAGTCTAATGAGGTGGAGGCTAATGGGATTCAAAATACTCTTTCTCTTAAAGCCCCTTATCTTCCTTGCCTTTAGCCACTAATTCCTCTCATTGTCCCACTTATTTTTCCCTAAGGATGTTCTTGTAAGGAATTCCTAGTTAAGCTAGATTTCATACTAAGCATGGAAGCATAAGAATTTTAAAATTTTAGAATTTTCATTCCAAGGATTACTTTTTGATCCATAGATCCGTTATTTAATCAAATCCAGTAGAATGGTTCCAAATTAATTAATGAGCATAAATTTTCAACTATTAAATTTCTTCCAAATCATTCCTTAAACCATAATGCAATCAACCACAAAAGGATGGTGATCAAAGTAACACAGTGCATAAAAGTATGTTCGATATTATCCCATAGAGACAAGGGTAATAAGTACTAGAATATGATGATCTTATTTTTATTTGGAAACAAAGGATTAAAGATAATATCTAAACTATTAATGCAAGAAAATAAACTAAACTAGCAATTGAATTGATAAAAAGACAAAAGCAATTAAGAAAGAAATCCTTATGAATGAAACATCTGGGACACTTTACTTCACTAATGGAAAATCATGGTTTCATTTATCATTCAATGATATATTGGATTAGGGCATGCAACTATCGATTAACTTTCTAGTTATTAAGGCATTCTCTCAATATGTCACTTAATATGTAACTATCTCTCTATATCCATCTCTCAATGTGACCTAGGAATGCGTTACTTCATCAACTCTAACAATCCTTTATATGATAGCAATAAGGTAAGTAGGTATCTCTCCTCACTAATTAACCTAAGGAAAATAATTCTAAGTATATTTCAATTTATAATCTCTTATTCTATAAATGAAACACAAATAATTTAATTAGTGATCAAGCAATCACAAACATTAGGCTTAAGAATCTTTCACTTGCAAAAGAATGAAATCTAAACATATTCATTGAAATAAAAAAAAATCAATCAATCTTTATCAATGGCTACATCAATGTCTTTGATCAATAGATCTATCCTAACATACTAATAAATCAAGCCAAATCCATAAGTAAAAAAAATGTTCTTGATAATGGAAATAAGAAAGAAGAGAAGAAAAAGTGAAATCTCCCAATGTTCTTGATAGATCTTCTTTTTATCTCCTTCCTTTGATCTAATGAAACTTTAACCTCTTGCACTTGATCTTGCTTTAAAGTGTGTTTCTCTTGTTGTTTTTTTTTTTAAAAAAAAAACTCCTTTTTTTGCCCTTTTTAACCTCCTCCTAGAAAACCCTAAGTGTAGGCTTTAAATACTTTCAAAATCACTAAAATGTAGTATAAAATGTAGGATATGGATTGCCTTTGTCATAGCCTGCGATCCTTATTAGAACAAGGTAGGTTGTAGCTTGCAACTGTAAGTCATGGGGCATGACAGAAGTCTTCCTCCTTCATGCATTCGAATTTCTTGCTTGGACCCTGAAGTTGCTATGCATGCATGGTTTGGTCCTAATTTTTTCCAAACTTGCTAAAACACCTATAAACATCCAAATGTGAGGGATAACACAAATTAACTCAAAATAACTTATTTTAAACATAGGTTAACGCCAAATTAAGCAAAAAATACATCAAATAACTATGAATAAATTAAGCCTAACAAATACCCCACACTTAAACCGTTACTGGTCCTTAAGTAATAAAGAATAAATAGTTAAAATTTTCATAATTTCAATAAAACATATATATCCTCATCATGCTTATGATGGTAATCACCTAAGTATTACAAAAGATACACTAAACAATTATTCATTCAAGTAAATGAACTAAAGTTAAATCGTTACCTTGAAAAGCAAACTCACTCATCCATCAACATTTAGAAATAACAAAATCACATTTTACACATATATCTCAATAACCTATTTAACTAGAACATCAATAAGCATAATCTTGATAAAAAAACAACTCAGCTCACTATTGCCTTCATTAATTAGCAATAAGATGAATAGTTTTAAGCATATAAGATTATTAGGATGTATCTCTCTCTCTCTCTCTCTTTTTTTTTGAATAGTTGATATGCCTTTTCATGCAAATACAAACATTGGTGATGAATGCACCCGGTTACTCAACATATAATTTCATCCAAAATGCTTTGCATACTGATGCTTTTAGTTTGTTGCTTTATGTGAAAATCGATATTGGTCATGAAGATCCTCAATTACTAAGCATCCCAAAAAATAACAGAGTAGTTATTTTCTTTCTCTTGTGAATTTATTTTGATCATTCCTAAATTATATCCCTTAAACTACTTCATTATTGCTAATTAACAAATCACAATAGCAATTTATTTTTCTTTTAAGCTCATATAATTATGTCTACTAATAGGTTGCAGATTGCTTGTTTCAACATATATGCAAAACATAATCTTATTACATTCTAATTATCTTAAATTCATAAGTTATACTCCTCAATTTAACAACTAACTCAAAATTCATTTATCTCAAATTCATCCTAAGAATGACATCTCTTTTATAGTAACTCATAATAATTACTAAATAAAGCTTAACTAAGCCACACATCCTTTATAAAAATTAAAAATTTTTTTGCTCCATTTAGGCTTTGTACATAGGTGTAAGCATAATATAGTCCTATGCTTAAAATTACAATCCTTCCCCCTATACATAAATATGTCATTGTCCTCAATGGCATACATTATACATCATAAAAGATAAAAGAAATGGAATAGAAAGAAACAATCCCCTTGTAATATTGGTAGAAGGTTGATTACATCCAAATTCTCTTCCTTTTTATAACTTATATTTTATAGGCACTTGAGAAAATACAAAAAATTAAGTAGCTAAGTGAAATAAAAACAAACAAATAAAAAACTAAATAAAACATGCACAAGTAAATTCTACAAAATTTCAATTCCATATATGCCCATTCAAATTAAAAACATATAACACTGGTGCATGAACACTTTACAACTTAAAAGCACAAAACATAATAACAAGAAAACAAGTTGAATACATTAAAAACTTCCTAAAATCAATAAAACCAAAGACATATTCCCCCAACCATAGTGCTTCATAGAGTATTTAGTGGATAAGGCAAATCAATTTTAGCTTTAACAAAATGTGGTTGAATCTTGTAGTCCATCCATGATATCTAGCCTTTGAATAACTAAGTTCTATATCCCCTCATGAGTTGCACTAGGTCCTCCTTGTTGTGGTAGAGTGTTGAGAGGTGGAACATTAGGAATCTCTTCCTCCTCTTCATTTTCCTCTTGAACTTCCTCTTCTTTTTACTCTTGAATTTTTAGTCTTGTGAATTTAGGTCCTCCTAACTTACATGTTACAATCTCCATTCTTCCCAATGTAGTGAGATTAAAAGGTTCTATAATAGGTAAGGCTTCCTCATCTATTTCATTTAGATCTAAATCATATAAAAACATAGATAAACCTATGATTATATGTCCTAATCCCATCACTTGCCTAGGATTTTTCAATAATCCCATCAATTATTAGAAGATAAAATGAGTATAAGAGACTTTGAGCTTATTGTGGGAGCACCACATGAGAAAAAACTCTTATTTAAAGACTTTAAATGCTTCAAACTTCTCAAAGATAGCACAAATCATTAACTTATGGAGTATCATTGAACATCTATCTCTAATGGTTCCACTCCATGATTAATGGAAATTAATTCCATCTTGGCTCAAAATTATCTCCCAAAACTTTGTAGCACTAAAATTTTTAGGATGATCACTTATACCACCTCTATAAAAGCTAAATTAATCTCTCATTATGGTTTGATCAACGATATATTGCTTACCAAAGAGGCTAAATACAATGGATGTCTTATGTTTATTTTTAAATTATAGTGTAGAAAAAAAACTCAAGATTGAGTCTTTTATAAGATAAGATTGATGTGAATGCAAATTTTTCCAAACCCAACCTATGTAAGAGATCTTTCATCCTCTCTAAGTCTTTTAGTTGCATCACAGTTGTTTTATCTAAGAATCTGCATGCAACATGCACTTGAAAGTCTAAGGAAAGGTAATTCGCATATTCTTTATCCTTGTAGATAGGAAAATGAGCACCATACCTATATGAGATGCCTTATGGTCCCCTTTATGTTTGCTTCCCTTTTTCCTTAAACAATATGCTCTTGATGCCATCTTAAGTTGATGAAAGTGTGATGGTGGTGGTTGTGGAAGGGTAAGAAAGCAAAAGAATAACTAAAAGATGAAGAGAAACTTTGATGCCCAAAATAATTCTACTTGCTTTCATATTTTAAAGGAGTGTTTGAATTGAATTGTGAGTGAAAGTAGGGAGAATTAGAGCCTATTTATATACTAAAAGAAGTAACATTTGAATTTCAAATTAGGTTGGAAAAGCCCTTCATAAAATCCCCCAGGAGCTCACATCTCAAGGTTGTTGTAGTTTACAATAGCCTAGGTGGAGTTCCGAGTGGAACTGGGTCACAAGTTGCAACCGAAGTCATAGCCTATGACTCAACCATGTTCTACACCCCATTGGGGTAATCACAATCATAGGCACGATAGTGCTCACCTCTGATACTTATTTTTCTTCATCAATTTCATCCCTCTATGCAAACTAATATCAAACACCTTTCAAACACATGGACAATGAGTAAAATTCATCAAATTACAATGTTCCTTTTACATAATTTATAAAAATCACACATTAAACATCAAACTAATATAGACAAATGTAAAATTAACATTAAAACTAAACTTTAAACATGACAAGCTCCTAGTTAACATTTTAAAGTTTTAAAATTAAAAATAAACACACTAAAAGAAAAGAGTGAAACTCTAGCTACTTAAAGACCCAATCATAAGGATTATAAGCCAAAACCAAAACATAATCTAATTCTTCTGTGGTGTTATTTTACTCCTTTTTGTTTTTGGTGGCCTTTCTCTTTCCATCTTTATTGGTGAAGCTCAAATCTCCATAAGATCATTCCCTTTTTCCTACTATACACTTGAAAATGAATCCTCCACTTTAATAAGAATTCCCTTAACCTTGTTTTTCTTCTCCACTGTTATGATTTCCTCAAGAGAGTAGACACACTCTTCTTTTACCTGGATTGCCCTATGGTAGGTGTAAAAACCTATATCCTTTTTAGGTGTGAGAGTTCTCTTAAGTTTAGAAAAGGTTTTAGGTCTTAAAACTTCCAAGTTAGGTGGTGGGAGAGGTACAAGTTGCTCTTCTTTCATTTTAGCTAAGATGGGTTCCATTTTGATATCTTTAATGCAACAATGAAGAAAAATACAATAGTTGATATTTTCCTTTCTTCTTATAGATGATACCCCTCCCCCCCCCCCTTCTCTCCGCCCTCCTTTACTGCTTTTGGATTAAGTAATTCTAAAATACCTAGAAGCTTGTACATACTTCCCTTAACTAAATAACTATTAACTTTCACCTTTATTACCATTTTGACATGGAATCAAATAAACACATTTCAACAAACATTAAATAACTAAATAATTATTAACTTTCTCCTTTATTACCATTTTGATATGGAATCAAATAAACACATTTCAACAAACATTTACCATATTTTAATGCACAAATTCAAGGATCTAGATTCTAGACTGTACTGGTGCTAGAGAACAGGAAGACTTAAGGCCTTTAGAATTTGTAACAAGCCTAATTACTCATGGTTAAAGCCAATTTCTAAGTTTTTGATACCTTGAATCTTAAACTTATACTAATTGGCCTATAAACATGACTAGCTTTTATCTACCTTACTTGTGGTTCTTAGAATAATACAAATGGGAGATAGAATTCAAGTTCAGCTTGATCCTAAACATTTCATAAAAACACTTTATTATATTATACTATAACTATTTAATTCATTTCCTATCATGTCATGACCGAAGCAGTCTAGACTCACCAACCAATTTATGAGCATAAAATTTTAGGCCCTAACATGCAAGCCTAATGATGAAAACTATTGGAACTATTCCCTAAAGATGTAAGGGGAATTTACAAAGGAAGAAGGATAGAGGTCTAACGAAGCCTTAGATTAAACCCAAAACCAAGCTTAAGCCTACCTAAGCCCTAAACCAAAATATGCTAGCCATTTTATAAATGGTTGTATAACCTTGTACTTAGCTATACAACTAAGTGTAAAACCTTAGACAAAAGAAGGTTCTAGAATTTTGTCCCTAATTAAACCCTTATTTGTATAACCAATATAATAGGTTGTATAACTAACATCTTAATTGTATAGACCATTATGAAATTCTAATTCAAGAAAATTCATGGCCTTTATCTATTGTGGGTCGTGAATGAAATACAACCAAAGTTATCCTAGCTATGGTACACCCATCTCCCTTTATAAATACCCCCAATTTTGAAGAGAGAGAAAGGCTTGGAAAACCCTAATGTTATTTTGACAAAAACTCCACTCAAATTATCCTGATATATAAAAACAAAATCCTAACTCACTTACTCCAAAATCTAAGGTAGAATCAAGGCATTTATGGCTTAACTTTATGCATTCCCATTACATTTTTAGAGGATAATCTTGAACCTAAATGCCTCTAAAGGTAAGACAACAATCCATAAGCATCTAAATGTCCATTTCTCCCTTCTCTTCTTCCTTCTTTCTTTTTCTCTTTCTTTTTAAAAAACCTAATCTAAGTAGGCTGTACATATAATCTAGAAGGTTGTACAGACAATTTAATGGTTTGTATAACCCTCTTTGACTATAAATAATTTATGAAATTCATTCTCTTCTCCATTTGATTTCTTTCATTTTTAATGCTTTTAATAGGTGTCTTAGAAGCTCCATTGATAGAATAGGGGTAGGTTTTATGACCTAGGACACCTGTTCAATCAACTAATGGATAATGATCAAATTTGGGTCTATTTTATGATTTTCATATATTAGACTTTCTCATTTTTCTTTACTTTATGTTTTACTGTGTGATGTTTTTTCTATTTTGATGCCATTTAGCCATCACCAAGTAAGGCATTTACCATCCTTATGATATCAAAAGCCTTATTATTGAAGTTATCATTTTGATTATGGTTGAGCTCTAATGTCTATTATCATGGAAATGGGTGACTAGTGTTTTAGCTAACTCACTTTATTTACTTTTTTTGGATGATTGTTTAGATTAGAGTTAAGGAGAAAGATTTACTCTTAATTGTCCCCATTATGTTACATTTTATGCTTGTTATTTTATATGTATTTTGGCCTTATAATGGTTCCTTTTGGTTGACATCTTAACTCCAAAAATGGCTAGTGGTGTTCATGGAGGCTTGGCTCTTTATGAGCATTGTGGGAGAGGGCTTAATAACCTTAGGACTCTATTTGTTAAAGACTTTGTCTAAGGCCTTAAACTCTCTCCAAACACACTTGCATTTCATGTTTATTATGTTCCATTCTTCATAACACATGAGTTTATGTTTTATTTGCTATGGTTATCATTTATAACTCATGTAATGTAGGAAGTTTGTTAAATTTTGACTCAGAACATATTTAGGTTCCCTTTTAAAGAAGATTGGGTAGCCTTTTTTCACTTGGCTAGGTTTTTTTGTATGTTATTTTATTTCATTCATTTGGATGACCGCTAACTTGTTTGCTTTCTTTGTTTATAAGTGACCATATATGCATGGTGATTTTGATTAAACATGGTTATGGGTATTTGATATGCATGACCTCCCCATTTGATGTTACATGCCTCCTCCCATTTAGTATACTTATAATGCTTTGATAATGATGTGATTGATTGGATGCACTAGAAACATGTTTAAGAGAAATAATCAAATTAATTAATAACAAGGATAAAATGAGTGAACTAATGATGCTCTAAGATCAGATCCTTAAATTTGTGTAGTTTAATCTCTTCTTTAAGCTATATCCAATTTTTAACCTCAATCTTTAATAAGTTGAAGATGAATTGAGCCTTCTGAATGACTTCGGTAGGTTTAACATTTGTCCTTGCTCGAATTCTTATCTCGATGAAAGTCTAGTGGTGACTTTATAATCTCAAGATATGATACTAATGTATTGTCTTACCTTGGTCCCCAATTGGAGAAAAAAGCTTTTATATTATGAGAGGCCTTAAGGATCACTTGTTAGTCTAACACATGTACCATTACTAAGGGTTAGTACTAATGTATAACCCTCATCATCTCGATCCCACATTGATCGATAAGTAGTAAGAGTCGTAAGTAAGATTTTACAAGTTTAAACATGACCCTAAAATTAAGGCACTCATAATGTTGACTCCACTGAGGACTCAAAATTGACATCATGTTCAATCTCTGGTTCACATTTTGCCATGTTACCTTTGTTATTGGTTAATCCATTGCATTATTCTAATCTCCACACTTCGCCATATGCACTAGGTCAACCTTTAGATAAATTGATATATTCTCTAAACTTGAGACTTAAGCTCCATTCGAGCTTAGGAAATGGTAAGGAGGGCTCATCACTCATAAGCCAAGTACCTTTGGGTATATCAAATGAGGATTTATGACAACCATCCCCCAAACTTATGGGAGCCAATGTAGGAGCCAATAACACCTTGGAATATGACTCTCTTTTATTTGCATTTCTTTTCCAAAAAGAAAGGTTGAAGTCTTTAAAGAATATGGTTAAATATCCCTAATGTAAATACCATGAAAATGCTTATATATATACCCATACCTTACCATGTAAATGCTTTTGTTTCTTATGTAACTATATATGTAAATCCCTTAGTTCCTTTGTAAAAGGGATTTTCCATTCATTTGTAAATCTTCTTTATCAATGTAAAAGTTTTTCTTTTTTATATTTGACTTTTTCCTTTATTAGTTGTTAGATCGCATGTATGTATGTATGTTCTTTTAAGACTTCAACCCTACTTGGCCTAAGGTGACCCTATATATTCTCTATCCCATGATGGTAAAAAAATAAGACTTAACTAGGAAAGAGCCTTCAAACCTTGCGTGTGGGAGAGATAAGATTGGATGGGTCTTTTGCAATAACATGTGCATTTCATGTATACATGCATCTTTCAATTTGTTCATGCATCATACTAATAACCTTTGCTCCATCTAAATCCTCATGTAAGAGAAGAGGCAATGACTAGCTAGGAAAAGTAAGATGCCTAGTTTGATCCAAATATTAGAATTAATCATGGAACTGACCATATTGCATGAGATCATAGATAAGATAAGGGCTAATCTAAGCTATAACATGAAGGAAAAAATCACCGAGGAGGTGAATAAAGGCCTCAATGAAATCCTAAAGAAGACTAATACATCCGTCAGTAGGATTGATAAAGGAAAAACACCTAAGGAGGCACCTTAGCTTGTGGTGATTAATGATGACTTATTGGAGATGAAGGAGTACCATGAGAGTAAGTTAGCCAAAGAGGTAGGAAGCATTACTATAGTTCTTAGCAAGCTTATAAAAAGTGAGAAGAAGAGAAATTAGTTCGATTATCTTGCTAAACAATTGGAAAATATCCAAAAAACACTCAGCATTGAGGGTATAAAGAGACTATCTGGCATTGAAGAGCCACTTGCCTGTAAGCTTGAGAAATTTTTAGCCAATTTTCAATGATTGAGCTTTGAAAGTTTACAAGAACTCATAATGCAAAGAACCACATTTGCTTATATATGTTAGTTATGAAGGTGTTCGGGGTACCAATAAACACTATGCCAAAATTTTTAGAGTTATCATTAGAGGGCTTAATAAAAACATGGTATTTCAATTAGTCAATGATGATAAAAAAATATTTGAAGGAATTGATAGAGGCTTTTGAAAAGCATTATGCTTATAACTCAAATCTAAAAGTTACTTCATTGGACCTAAAGTCATTAGGACAAAAATATAGAAAAGGATTCAATGACTACTTAAGGAGATAGAAGAAGATGGCCTTTGAGGCAGCCATTAGAACATATGAGAGAGAACAAGTCAAAATGATAGTTAAAGGAGTTTTGCCTAGTATTAGTATTAGGATTAAGGGCATATTGGTGCATAATTTTGAGGATCTCAGAGAAGTTGGCTTACAAGTTGAGGAATTGTAGTTTGAATCAAAGAGGCTGTATGGTTGAACGAGAATTGCACCATTTTAAGCTCAAGGAAAATGAAAGAAGACACTTGACGTGAATGCAGTACAGGCCTACAACAGTTCACTAATTTGGGAATGTCTCTATCTAAGGCATTATAAAGGTTACAAAAGATAGAGTTATTAAAATCACTAGCATTAAGGCCACCTCCTAATCCGTTATTAAGGGGATATGATGCAAATACTTATTGTGCCTTCCACTAAGGAGTTGGACATAATAACCAATGATTATTATAGACTAAGGCATGAGATCTAAGATCTTATTGACAACAAGACTATTGTTTTGCTAAATTTAAGAAGTCCAAGAATAAAGGGAACCCACTATTACACCATCGCAATGTTTTGTCTCTAAACTAAGGGACTTTTTTAGATGAAGATCTGCCACCTAAGGGAAGGGATCACAATGTTGCTTTATTCATTCGATCCAATGTGAAAGAGAGGAGAACTTTGCGCAAGATGGATTTGGAATCAACATCTCCCTTCTAAAGTTGTTGCATAAATTTAAAGTGCTAGAAAAGGATTTGGAAGCATTAGACAACATAATATGAGCTTATGCTGATATTAGAAGGCTAGTAGCTAGTGTATTTAAAACTATGGTTAAAACTATAACTATGGAGATGATGGTGGAATTCACGGTGTTATACATTTCCATCACCTTTTCACTATTGTTAAGAAGGCCTTGGTATCATCCACTAGGAGGAGTACCCTCTATAATGCATTAGAAGGTTAAGATCCCTACAAAGGTGAGATAGTGATAGTTTATGTAGAAGTTGAAGAGATTATGTCGACATTAAGTATAGGCGTCCTGCATCTCAGAGGCTTCCAAATAGCTAGGGGTTCTAGATAAGTGGGTTGATTCAAAAGTGAACGACATCATCACTACAAGAAATTAAGGAAATAAGGACTTTTTTTTTTTTTTTGCCATGAATCTAATATCGTCTCAAATAGGTACCTTTTAGGGACATTTTACATAAACTGTGTCAAATAAATCCTAACATTTCCTGCCCCTGGTTCTACTTTCGCGCCAACCTATGAGTGACAAAATATCATAAATAGAGATAATTTTAAATGTCTTTAAACTTTATGAATTAGAGACATAAATAATACATCTCTAAATATCTATAAAAATATTATTTGTGACATTTTGTAAAATATGTCTCAAAATGTTTTAGCATTTCTCAGCTTTCATCACAATTAGAGACAATTTTAAATGTCTTTGAAAGCTATCAATTAGAAACGCTTAAAATATATTTCTAAATATCTATACAAATACCATTTGTAACATTTTTTAGAACTATGTCTCTAAATGATTTAGCATTTTCAACCTTTTTTAATCACATTTTTCAATAATGATTTTTTTTCGACTTTTGATTTTTCATTTATCATAAATAAATATTTTAATTATGTTGGGACTTTTTATAGTTTGTAAAAAGAAATCATTAAGTTAGATTAAATTTAATATATGTGAAGTTTTAATAGAATTGATCATCATTAAATTTTTTAAATTATATAAATAATTATTTGGTA
Organism: Omphalea diandra; assembly: GCA_949677035.1. Lineage (NCBI taxonomy): Eukaryota > Viridiplantae > Streptophyta > Magnoliopsida > Malpighiales > Euphorbiaceae > Omphalea > Omphalea diandra. Next base: position 17,608 of record CATIWR010284437.1, read on the forward strand.
CTAATAATTTAAAACGGGCCAAAAGATTAGATTTTGGGACATTTTGATGAAGTGTATCAAAAAAAAAAAAAAAAATCATTGCCGGCTTCTTTTATTCACTATGTTGCTAAAAGGGAAAAATATTTGATAAAGCTATTTTGGAGAAGGAAAAACTATGATATAAAATCCCTAATATTAGGAAGCAAAATCTCTTTTAATGTCATAAGACCTAATATCATAAAGCTAAAGGGGGATTCTCTTCATTTTGTATCTCCATCTCCGCGGGCAAGGATCCCTGGGTTCCTATCCATCTCCTCGGGCAAGGATCCCCGGCTTCCTATCCATCTCCTCGGGCAAGGATCCGACCGTTTCGCTTCTCACTAGAAGAGTTTCTATTCTAATCTCATTCTAGGGCGCTTAGAAAATGCATTTTTTTTCCCCTTGTTGTAGTATGGGCTTGCAACTGCTTCTTCTCTGTATGGAAACTGGCTTCTCCAAGGGGTTTGAGCTTATTGCTAGCTAGAATCAGCAGTGTGACTCGAGAAAGGGGAATCAGATCAATCTCTATCCATTTCTTTTCATGTCCAGATGATAAAATCATATCAATATCGGTATGACTCTCTCTCTCTCTCTCTCTCATGTCGTTCTTCAAATTCTGATTTTTTAAAATATTTTAAATAAAAATTGTGTTTGGTGATGAATAGATTGAACCTAATAAACTGATTGCTTGTCAATTTTCTTTTATTTAATTTCTTTTTCATTCATGTGAAATATAGGGGATTGTAGAATTGTGGGCTTCTTTGAATTGTTAAGTCATAGCAGTGGCAGTGGTGACAATGGAAAGAGGGGAGGGAAGTTGTAGTCTTTTTCTTCATTTTGTGCATCTCCTTTACTCTCTTTTTCTTGTTTTTACTTCTTTTCACAACGGCCAAAACTATGTTTTTATCTCATTAGTCGCTACCCACACTGCAAAAGAAGCATAGAAATCTGTTTACTTTCTTCAATTGTTTTTGGTGATAACAACACACTAAAAAATAAAAATAGGAAAAGAGGGTGAATAAAGGATGACAATGGGACAGTGTTAATACTATCATTACCTAAATTAAGGGTGGTCAAATATATCCAGTTGACTTAATTATGGAAATAACACTAATAGGATTAATCTTTGCCTAAATCGTATCCTAGTATTTCAATCCAGAGCCACTTCTTCTGACGTTGAACGCTAATGTAGTTTCTTGGCAGCACAGAGTGACGAAAATGGTCTTTAACGGTGGGGAGAGTGGACACAAGGTGGTGTTCTTTGGAGTGATGAAAGATTTTCCACACTTTGATTTTGTTGTCTTGGTGGGCTGTGAAGACTTTGTTGTTATGGAATGCTATAGACTTGATGGAACCCGAAATGGGATAGTTGGTATTAAATGTTTCCATCTGGGAGTAGTTGAATAAGTCAAAGACGTTCACTTGGTTGATTGAGGCTGCATATAGTGACGTGTGGTGGACTGCCAAGCAAGTGATTTCTGGTGTTGGGGTTTTGAGGGTGGTGATGCAGTAGGAATTCACGGTTTTGTAGCTTGTAGACATATATGCTATAGGTTGATCATTTATGGTGGATTAAGGATCATGCAGGAGCTGATTAGTGAGCAGAGGGAACATAATTATTATTACCTTTTTTAGGTTTTTAATTATCGAGTTGACACTAGGTAAGGAGTAAGAAGTTGAACATGAATTGATTGATTTAGTAACAAAGATTGTGAGCCCCAAAATCAACTCAAAACTACTTGCTAACTAGTGTTGTGCCAATATAAAAATTTTATAAATTTTTGGTTAATAAAAGTTCTATTTTTTTTATATTATATTATTATTATATTATATGTGTATTATATAACTATATTAAAATAAATAATTTTAGATTAATCTAGTATAAATTATTTTTTATAACACCTCTAGGATTTGTGCACTTGTCCATGGGTTACATCATTTTTTATATCTGAAAATTTAATTTCCATTTGGTTTGTTCATATGTCATGTCTGATTCAGAGCTATCATTTTCTAACTGATCGAATATCAGTGGAAATAATTGATAGGAATCTGTGTGGGTTGCTACAATTACTAAGAGCAGTGTTAGTGGGCTGGAATGAATATTAAGGTATTCTTTAGTTGCTATAATCACTAAATTAACAGGTATAAATGACAGTCCTCTAATTACGATCTCATGCAATTTAGTGAAACTGACACTAGTTATAACTCTTGTGATGTATTCATAGGATCTGATCATGCTATGTTTTAGTTAATTAATTAATTGGCTCTTTGATTAACATGATTCGTTCAAAAAGTGTCATATTTTACTGCATGGATGGTGGCACCAACAAAATGTTTATAGTTTTTAAATTGATATTTAGTTTATTAATGATTATAAATCATGTTATCAGCCACTAATCTTTTTTTGAAGAATGATCAGCCACTAATCTTTTACTAATCATAGATTAAATTGTTTTTAATTTATTGGCATGTGTTGGGTGTTAAAAAAGAAGCCTTCTTTAGCTCGGTAAGCCACATGGTTGGAGTGACTTAATTAATTAGGTTTTGCATTTAGGGCTTAATAAAATCTGTATTTTATATTATTAAGATCCATCAACTTTATCGGCCTAGTTTTAATACCATCAATGAGTCCAAGGCCTTGTACTGGTTTCTCTTTCTGTTACTTTTGGGGAATATTTATTTACAATCTCTCATTGTCTCTTTACATTCCCTTTCTTTTTATAACCTTTTGTTATTTAAAATTTTCTTTTCACAATCATCTTTCTTCTTTTTTACGCTTTTAATTTTTGCAACCATTTTTTCCCAGTCAAAAATTTTTTACAATTCCTTTTTAATTGCAAAACTCTCCTTTACTTGGAAATCCTAAAATTTCGTTTAGAAAATCAGAGGTGTTCGATGGTGCTAAAGCGTTAGAGAAGATCCTTCTTATTTGATATGAATATTTTGAAAGTCATTTATGAAGGCAACCAATCTCCGGAGTAATAGTTCATTTAAAATATTCATCCATATATTTAATAGAAATAAAATTTGCAATAAATTTAAGAAACAGGTAAAATTTACAATAAATTTAAACCAATAATTTTATAGTTTAGAACTAGATATATAACAATTGTATTTATTGGTCAATTGTAAAAGATCAATTTTTTTAAAATTGTTATGCTTGAACAATTTTTTTACTAATAATTTTCTTGAAGTCAGATTTCAAAGAAGATTCATTTGGCTCTTGATACATTAGCAAATGCCCTAAAAGGGCAAACACTTAAAGCAACAATCTATTGATGGCAATGCTAAGGCCGCCAGTCCTGCCATGTCAACTCTAAGACGTCAATCATGCAATTTGTGCCTATTAGAAATTTCTATTACTAGAGAAGTCATTGTTGTAATTGTTATTCCAGTTTTCTATTAGAATTTTCTATTACTTATTGCTATAATTGCTGGTCATCTCATTCTTCTTTCATCTATTTTTTTTTTTTTGTTTTTAACTAATTATAGACTTCAACTATTTTAACCTCATTTTCAATTGAATTGGCAGACTCACAAAATATTTATGTGATAAAGCTCAAAATTGTGTGGCTGGCTGAAGGGATGGCCTTTGTGCTTTCATTAGTTAACACTCAATTTGGCTTGTATTAGGAAACATGATCTTTTGCTACGTAATTTCATTTTCAAAAATTTACATATTTTTTTACTTTTATATATTTATTTTTAAATGTGATTTCAAACTTTGACCTTTATGTTTAATCTTTTTCTTGCTCTCTTTTATATACAAGAATTGTATATAGTAAGATTTATTTTTTAGAAAGTAAATTTTAGTCAATTTACTTATTTTTCTTTCTTTTCCATTTTTTTCAAAGCCTTGTTTCTAAGTGATATTATGTTGCTTCTAGTCCCTTAACATGATAAGCAAAATAAGGTTAATAAATACAAGTTTTCATAGTTGCATTTATTAGACTAGACTTGGTATCATTTTATAGTATATCATTCAATTTGGACAAAATTAAATTTAAAATATCCTCTTTTATTTTCTTTTAAAAAAAGAACATATGTTTTTGTCTTTGTTTTTCGTGCCTCAAATAATTATTTACAACACAAACAAAGACTAACAATTTTACAAGCTAACTCAAATCTTTTAGTTGGTCTGTTACAAGATTTTGATAACTTATAAAGAGTACTACTTAAGTTAGAAATAATTAAAAGGGCTCGTGGACTTGTACTTAGTTGTCTTACATTTTTGTGATTCAAGTATTTAATTGACATAAATTTGTAAGGGAAATTATTAATTTTGGGAACAATTTCAGCTTCAAGAGTAAATTTGATTGAAAATTGACATGAAAAACAAACTTATTTTCTAGTACTTGATTAGGCTTATAACAATCTTTCTATTTAATATCTATGTATTAAGGGATCAATATTTGCAAGATTCTTTGAATTAATGGATAGGAGCAGTTGTCTAATAGTTAAGGTACAAACTTTATTTTCTTTTAGATAGAGGCATCATGGGAACTAGAAAATCACTTAGAAAAAATAAAGATGACGAGGACACTTAATTTGTCCTCTCTTCCAATTTAGATTTTCATGATTATATTTCTTTAATGTGATTTTTATTGAGGCATCCAAATATGGAAATCATTGCCTTTGAAACAGTGATGGTATAGGTTTTATTATCTTTTAAACATCATTAGAAGCCTAGATCTTTAAACCACCTTTTTCCTGATTATAAGTAGTTTTGTTTTATTCTAGTGCTATTAGAATGAGAAATGTGTATGTAGGCTAGTTACAGTTGTCTAATTTGTTAGGAGCTAACTATGCTTTATAGTTGCCAATAGTTGTTGTGTTTCCATTTTGATGATTGAGTATACTGAAAGTTTTTAAATTTCTATAGAATAATGGACAAGAGTTGGATGACTGCAAAGCAATTTTAGAACGAGCATGTAAAAGGGGTTCGATCATTTATGAAATTTGTAAGAGATCATATAGGTGCAAAATGTGATATTCGATGTCCATTTGTGGATTGTTTAAATGTTCACATCCAATTTAGAATTGGTACTAAATTAATTTAGATTGTTACTTTTGGAATTGTTAAACTTCTCATATTTGTAGTTATGTGTCTCACTTATTCAGGTCAGTTAAAAAGATCATGCTTGTTTCCAAGCTAAGAACTACTAAAATAAAAGTTTATTTCAAGAACTTCTACTATATTGTTTTAAGTTAGCTATGTTTTGTAAGTTGGGCAAGCATGAGTGCATTTAGACTATTGTTGATTGTCTTTTAAAAAAAAAATTTTTTTTTTTTGTCTTGTAGCAATGATGACATATTTAGTTTGTTTAAACACTATTAAGAGCAAGATGCTTTTATTACTTTGTCTATATTTAACATATATTAAACGAATGAAATTATATTTTGGGTGAATGAAAGTGTATTAATATTATTCTTTTATCTCGTTGGAGCACTTTTAATACTTATCTTTATGTTTTTAATATAAGGATTAAAAAATAAAACAAAATATAATGGAATCAAAATTTTGAAAAATAATATTAGCACAAAAACATAGTCCTAAAAAGGTTTTGGGTTTGATATAAGAATGTGTCCCTAACTCATTAACTTTACTGGGCATTAAAAAAATGTTCCTAAAACATGTAACTTTTAGAAATGAAAATGCTTAAACGTCAGTAAAATGGCACATAAAAGAAGAAACATAAACATCCCTAAAGATATCATTTAGAGATGAAATATTTCGTCAATAAATAAAGATAAATACCAAATTGGATGACAATATGTGATGATTTATTTTCATCGCAAAAGTTTACTCTTTAGGGACATTTTGCATTTTTGGTTAACAATAATTATGAACGACTTAGGTATTGCAATGTTCGTTTTGATGTTTGATATCTTAAAATTTGTTTGTGACATTTTTTGATCTTTTAGAGACGATTTCACTTCATTCCAAATTTCTAATTTTCTTGTAGTGCATGAAGAATATGAACTTCCTTTTAGGACAAGGGCTAGGAAATAACTATACTAGTGTGTCAAAATTATCAAAGATTCTCACTCAAACTAATAGAAGAGGATTAGGTTATCATGAAAAAGGAGGAAGGCAAGAGATAAGAGATTTTCATGGTCGTGTTTGATTTCTTTGTGAAGGAGGGAAAGATCATTAGGGAGGTTGAAGAGGAAACCATTGAAGAAGATGAAAAACATGTAGAAGAGGATTCTTTAATGATCTTAAGAAGGCATTCTTTTAGATGCAAGTTGGAAAAATTAGCTATCTAAACTACCAAAATTCATCAGATGAAGAGAGTAAAAAGAAAAAGAAGAAGAAAAAGGGTATGCAAGTCATAAAGATAGAGGATGCTTAAGAATCTAGCTATTCTACGATTCTATATGGTTTTTAAACTACTTGTCCATGGAATGACTAGTGAAAAACTTTTGATGAAGAGCACTAATAGTATTTAAAGGATATGCACTTTTGGCAATGGTTGAAGACCTCAAGAAGAAGACGTTTGGAATGGTTAATCAAAGATACACCCCTTGTGGATCTGGAATAGGGATATGCTGGGTTATGCAAATTCACTAAAAGGACATACACAAGAATGACCTTGGCAAATATTGAGGACATGATTATGAGTTCCATTGAAGATATGGATGATGGTGATGAAACACAAGGTAGGCACTGAAAATTAAACAGACTGAGTTGGATGGGATAATGGTTTTAGAAAGTTTTATGATGATTGAGATAGGAGATGATAAGATGAAGCAGCATTTCAAGGGAGTGGTGAAAGTAGTATTTTAAGGAAGTGTGAAGGCCATGGCTGGCACAGAAGATGAGAAAGAATTGAGTTCTGAATATGTTAGTGATCCGAATGCTAATGTTAGGGTAATTAGTGAGAAAAAAGTGAAGAGGAAGAAAGGACCAATGCTGAAAGGACTTTTGCCAACTTGCCAAAGGAAGCTGCTTTTCTTGATACTTTTGATGTTCTTGTTTATAGATTTTTGGAAGGCAATGATGTATTTATTTCAAAGTTTAAGGGAATGAATGATGAGTTTGTTTACTTATGTGATTTGTGTCCTGATGGTAGTGTGCATAACATGCATCATTTTATGAGCATATTTAATATTAATTTTATGCAAGCCATTACATTTAATCTTGATGCAAAGAAAAATTCAAAAATCTTACTCATTGCTAGTGATATCACAATAGAGGAATGAAGAAAATTTGAACAACTAGTTTGGAAATACCAGAGGGATTTGCTTAGACATATGAGGATATGTTAGGGGTCAATTGACTTAATAGTTAAGCATAGGATTCCAACTTACTTGCATATAAGGTTAAAGAAGTAGAAGTGCAAGAGAATAAGACCATATTGGACTCGATTAGTCAAGGAAAAGGTGGCAAAGTAAGTAAAAGCTATGTTTCTGGAGATAGTCAACTGCCCCAAATGGCTAGCCAATATAGTGTTAGTGCCAAAAAAGGATGAAAGAGTAAGGAAATGTATGGACTATAGAGACTTGAATAAGGCCTGCCCGAAAGACGATTTCCTTTTGCCCTCATTGATGTGCTGGTAGATAGTGCTATGACATGTTTTATGTACTCTTTTATGGATGGGTTCTCGAACTACAATCAAATTCTCATGTCCATTATAGACAATGTAAAGACAACTTTTAGTACAAAGCGAGGGACATATTATTACAAAGTGATGCCATTTTGATTAAAAAATATAGGGGCGATGTACCAACAAATGGCGATCACTTTAGTCCATGACCTGATCCACAAAGAAGTATATGTGTACATAGATGACATGATGGTAAGGTCTGAGACGAGGGAAGAACACTTTGATGCCATAGAAAAGTTCTTGAAGAGAGTTGACCAGTACAACTTGAGGCTAAATCCCAAGAAATGCATATTTGTGGTTACATTCGATAAGCTTTTGGGGTATGTGGTGAATGAGAAAGGTATAAAAGTGGATCCATACAAAGTAAAGGCTATTTAAGATATGCTTGTGTCGAAGACAGAGACGAAAGTTTAAGGTTTCTTTGGCTGCCTCTAGTACATTAGTTGGTTCATAGCTTTGCTCTCTCCCATTTGCGAACCAATTTTCAAATTGTTAAGGACAAACCAACTGGTGAAGTGGAATGAACAAAGTAAAAGGCCTTTGAAAAGAAAAAAAAGAATAACTTTGAAAAGAAAAAAGAATATTTGAGCAACTCGTCAGTGCTAAAACCCCAAAATCGGGAAAGCCATGAATTCTTTATTTAATAATAGAGGAGAGTTATATGGGGGCAATACTAGTATAAGAGGATGAAAGAGGGAATGAGCACACTATGTATTACCTTAAAAAGAAACTACTCCCTTTTAAGGAAAAGTACAATCAGATAGAGAAAATCTGTTTGGCACTCTTGGGCCATGAAGAAGTTGAGGCACTACTTCTAGTCATACTCTATTAAAGTGGTCTCAAAGCTTAAATCAATCAAGTATCTACACAAGGCTTCTTCCTTGACTAGAAAATTAGCAAAATGGTTGGTACCTTTGACAAAGTTTGAAATTAAGTACATAATTAAGAAATTAATTAAAGGTCGAGCTACTATAGAGTATTGGCTTAACAACCACAGTAGAAGGAGAATCTAAACTCCATCAATTCATAGATCAAGGACTAAGAGTCATTAAGCCTCAAGGTTGGAGGATGTACTTTGATATGGAGGTGAATAAGAAAGGAGCAGGTGTAGGTGTAATTTTATTATCATAAAAATGAGAGCTTTTCCCTGTGGCTAAGAAACTCAACTTTAAGGTGACTAATAACATGGTTGAAGATGAAGCTTGTGCACTTGGGTTGAAATCACTAATGTAAATGAAAATGGGGATAATTGAATTGTTTGGAGATTTATTGTTGGCAATCTCTCAAGTAACCAACGAGTAAGAGTTGAAAGAGGAACAAATTGGGCCCATATTTGGAACATTTCAAAAGATCATCCTGAAATTTTCAAAGAATTATATTTCACCATCTACCTCTAGAAGAGAACATGATGGCTGATGCCTTAACTACTTTGGTTTCTATTTAGGAGGGACCAAACAAGATGCCAATGAAGCTATTGATCACATTTAAGTCTGCAACACCATGTTACGTGGACAAAGAATTGATGCAAGTGTTAGTAGAAATCCGTCCATTGTATTATGATGCGTAGAGATATTTGGAGAGTGAAGAATACACTGAAGGGAACCAAAAGAAGAGATAAAGACATAATTTAGAGACTATCATCACAATTTATAACTTATGTTGGCATGGAATATACACGGATACTATATAGGGTTCACTTGAGATGTTTGATGGAGGAGGAAGCGAGTGAGGTTATAAAGGAGGTGTATGTAAGGATTTATGGTCCTTACATGAATAAGAAAGCCTTAGCAAGGAAAATTCTAAAGATGATTTATTACTGGACCACCATGGAACATGATTGCATTAAAACTATATAAAATTGTCACAAATAACAAGTCCATGGGAACCTCAGTCATTTGCCTTCAATAAAGTTACAGAACTTGACTTCGCCATGGTCCTTTGCGGCTTGGGCCACTGACGTGATTGGAGAGAATAGGTCAGCTTTTTGCAAGGGGACATAAATACATCGTGGTAACAGTGGATTACTTTTCAAAGTGGGTGGAAGCTGAATCCTTCAATATGTTGAGGATAAAACAAATGGCTTAGTGTATAGAGAAGAATCTCATTTGCTGCTTTGGCGTGTTGCATCACTTTGTGACATACAACAGTGTTCACTTCTTAGTAGAGGTTAAAGTAATCTTAGAAAAATATGGGGTGGTCTATCACAAGTCATCATTATATAGGCCACAAGCTAATAGAGTAATTAAGGCAATTAATGAAAATGATAAAAACATCCTCGCTAAGATGGGGAAAATTTTACCCTTCGCATTATGGGGATATCGAATTATAGCGAAAATGTCAACAGGAATGACACCATACTCCTTTGTAGATGTGATGGAGGTGATGCTACGAATTGAGATGGAGATAAAGTCTCTATGGGTACTAAATGAGACAAAGATTCTTGAGTATCAATAGAGAAGGAGCTGGTTTGAACAGTGGGCCCTATTAAATGAGAAAATGTTGAAGGTTCTTTATTATATTCAACTATACCAAGCTAGGAGGGCATATACTTTCAATAGAAAGTTCAAGGCAAGCATAATAAAAATTAGTGATCTAGTGTTAAAAGTAATCTGATTGCAAGTCTAAGACCTACAAGGAAAATTTAGGCAAAATTAGGAAGACCTTTATATGGTTAAGTAGATATATTAAGGTGGTGTGATGAAGTTATTAGATATGGGTGGAAATGAGTTCTCCATGCTAGTGAACCTAGATAGGTTGAAGTACTTCGTGTGAGGATGTGAGAAAAGTAAAATAAGCTTGCTAAGTTAAAAACCCAAAAAGATCACTTAGGTGAAAATTAAGGCATTAAAAAAGAGAGAAATTTCGCTAAGTTGAAAACTCGAAAGGGAAACCTTGGAAAAAATTAGGACATAAATATATAAGAAACAAAGGTAAAAGTTGAGAGAGGGTGAACGACCATTGGGAAAGTCGATAGCAGAATGACAAAATAAGGGATAATAGATAGAGGGAAAGGATGAAGGACCAAAAGTCAACAAGTGAAAGGCATTAAATGAGATGATTGGATGATCTAATGTGCTGTTATTAAAAGTAGTGATAATATATTTTAATTAATTAATCCATGATTTACAAATTGTAATAATTCATATTAGGCATGATGTTAAAAGGAAATCTATTTACATAGTGAAGTAATCTTTGCCCAATATTTCTTTAGAATGAATGAAATATAAGAGGTTTTTCACCTATGCCCATCATTATTATTATGAATGTTTAGTGATAATCCAATGATACTAACTGCTATTTAACCAAGCCTTGAGCTTAGCATCATTAGAGGTAGAGGTCCTAAATGGAAAGATTTGGTAGACATAGTAATCAGCCCACGTAATCTCTATTTTATCTAGAAAGTGCTGAGTCAGAGGTCTCTTGGTAAAGGATGGAAGAAAGCCAACCACATCCTGTATAAACCAAAACTAATGATGGATTATAGATGGATCATAGAAAGTGCCAGATGATGAAGCCAAAATAATGACACAATCCCTGTAAGTCCTTAAGGTAACTCCAGTTAGCCTCTATTAGGGACAAGTCTAATGGATGTCAAAATCAATAGTGGGACACAACCACTCCATCCACTCCGCTTTAATGATAACAAGCTTGGATAGACAACTATTTGAATGGTGCTGTGGCAAATAATGCCTCTTATCCACAATCGAAGCAACAGACAAGTTTAACTTCTCTTGCAGCTGTATCTATATATATATAAAAAAGAGCTCATTAGGTTGAAAACTTGAAAAATGTAGCCTAAGAAAAAATGAGCAGCCTACTAGATTAAAAACCAACAAGGATAGTCCAGATAAAAGTTATGACATAAAAATAAAAATAGAAAATAATATAGAGAGGATTACGATGAAAAATCACACTTGAAGTAATAATGGGCTTCCAATGAAAGAATTACTGATTCCAAGTGACACCTTGTCTAGACTTACAATGGTGTCACCAAGAATTGTAGTGATTAGTGTCTTTCTGACCTAAATTCATTTAATACGATGTATGATTTACAAATCTACTTCCTTATTGTCTCTTCGCAACATAAATGCTCCCATCAGGATAACTGTTATAATATATGTTTGCACCACCTGAGTATGGCCCTAGAAGGATAAAGAGCCATAAAGGGAGACATAAGAATCTTCTCCTCGCCCAGGGTGTACATAGATACCTCATCATATCACAAATCAAATAGCTCCATCATTTTCTTGATGTGTGGGTAATTGAGGCATGTTAGCGCAATATAATCAACACTTGTGACAGTCAAGAATGACACCAAATTCTTTGAGCAGTAGTATCTCCAAAATGAAAAGAATGGGCAGTGGGATATCATAAATCACAAGCTACTTGAATGAAATCCAAGTTAAGTCAAACCAATGAGAGGTAATGAAGAGCTTTGAAACTCGCCCAAGGCAAATCGAACCAATTTTGAATTGGGAAACTTCAAAATGCCTTGGCCATGTTGTAAAAGGCAAAAATGAAATATCTAGGCATGAAAATCGAGGATAGGGTATCTACAAAAGTTAGAAAGGGTGAATAGTGCATGATAGTCGTGTATAGTGGTATAGGGCCATACAATGTACCCAAGTTATATATATAGACACTTAGTGGTATATACATACAACTTGACTAGTTTGTATAGCTCACTTTTCCTACAAATTTTTAAGCATAATTTTCCCTACATTTTGGGCATTTAGATTACTTTGTGTATATTCTTAAAAGGCATGTATATATGCATGTCAATTGAAATGATGCAATCACACATGCAGAATGCAAAACATGTGCTAGAATTAAAATCGGGCATCTATACTCAAGAAAAACATTAGACTTTAGCAAAATTAAGGCAAATTCACCTCAAAGTATCTCATAAAAGTCCTAATTACTAGAACAAGCATTCAAAAAGAGAAGGGCTTTTAAATTGCCCAAATATTTGTTCTATAGTGCCAAAAATCAATAAATGGTAGCAATATGTTCAACAAAGTAAGAAGAAAAAACAAAAGATCTTAAAGGCTAAGATGACTACAGGCAACCCAATCCTCATCATCCCCCAAAGTGGTCTCCTTCTCGTCCTATGAAATGGCATACTCATCCAAATTCGAGTGTGCCGACGACATTATCTTGTCAATTTATTTCTCTACCTCTGCCAATTGCTATTGTATCTCTCGTAGTTCTTGGGACAGGTGTTGGACTATCTCCTACAAGATACACAAGGTTAGGACGAATAAGACATATGCACACACCAACACAATCATAAACATGCATACATAATTTACACTTTATTACTAGCTTGGACATCTTGAGTTTGCTAATACATGTCCTTTTTAAGGGCAACAATTAGGTCGATCGTGCCCTTAGCCTGGACATGCAGAGTTTATAAAAAGAAACATTATCTTAACAACAAATGATCAAGCATAAGTAGAACATACAAAAATACAAGGAGAGCGATACTCACATTAGGGGTGTAAGCGATTTGAAGGTGCATGCTGACTAGGTGATCTCTAGAGTCATCATTAAGTTGATCAGTGAAGCCATGCAAGATTCTACTATTCGAGAAGGGGTTGAGCTTGCCACCCACCACTGGGTCCAACCCTGTAGCCTAGCAGGTATGAGTCTATTTACAGCGTTAGACAAAAGGAACATACTCTATGGGCTGCCTCTCTAAATGCTTTGTCATCCTTTAAGCCTTGTGATGCAAGATCACCCCAGCATAGGCCTCATGGCCTCATGAGTAGTCCTCTGCCTCTGCTACCTTGGGCTACCATTTGTGAGTTGACCTCTTATAGTTGAATCGCTATTAAAAAGAAAATGTGGGAATTATAATTTCAACACTGTAAGTATAAGGCTAAGAATAAATAACATAAAGGACTGAAATTTAACTCTTTTTTTGCAAGATGAACATACTTGGTCTAAGGTTATAGTGTTTAGGTAATCGCGCTTGATATCGATAGATGAATCTTGATGGCATGTGAAATGTTGCGTATGTAACTCTTGTAAGTGCACAAATCATTTCAAGTAGTACAATAATAAATAGAGATTATTCCCATGAGGATTATTTCACAAGTACTAAAAACTATAATTTCCAATTATCTAGTAACTGAAAAATGAAAAAGGATAACAAATAAAAATTGAAATTGCAAAAATAATTAAACAAAACTGAAATTAAATTAAAAGAAACTCTTATGATAATGATTTCTAGGGAATTTGGGTACACGTCAATACCATTTCATAAGTATATCAAGAGAATTATTTCAATTGAGAGTGAGGTTGCTTGAAGATGGATTTTCCTAATTTACCTAATAATCTCGTTCGAGCAATATTGAGTCTATTATTACTAAAATCGTACCTACTCTCATGGGTATAAAATTCAATAACAATTCATTAAGCTTCATGAATAATCCTTGAATATCTCTAGAAGTCTAACGTACTCTCATGCTCTCAAAATTCTAGTTTAATATGTTAGGGTTAACCCTAGACTTCTACTCGCTTCATTATTTAGAATCTCAAACGTTGCACATATGTGACTATTAATAGATATAAGATCAATTAAGCTCTAACATATTAAATCAAGATACTCAACACAATTGAAACAAAGATCTCTTTATAGATTCATAAAATAAATATTAGGCTTTCATCCTAATTCTTAGAATTAAAGAATTAGTTCATCCAAAAAAAAAAAAAAAAAGAAAAAGAAACAAAAAAGAAAAAATCCATTGAATTTGGTAGAAGAATTTCTAAAGAAAAGTCATGCTTAAAAAAAAAAAAAAACAATGAAAACCTTAAAAGAGAATTCCCCTAATCTTCACAAAATCTTATTTTTATTTGGTACAGAGGTTGAATCCATATTTTTCTCCTAAAATGCTGCTCTTTTCACACAAGAATCTCTATTCAAATAAGTTAATCTCCTTAAAGATTAACTTGCAATTTGCATTGTAAAAACTGAATCCTTGGATGACCTGATGCATGAGTCATGCAATAGCCCACGTACTTAACTGATTACATGATTTTGCCCTGCTGATTGGTTAATTCTGCATCTCTGCATGGTCCTACTCATGGGCCATATAATAGCCTATGCAACACTGCTGAAAATTGCAATTTAACTTCTTTTTCGATAATTTCCTACACGAACATAAAAGAGACAAAAAATTAACTTACTTCAAAATAAAAACACTATAAAAATAAGAAAAACTTCTAATTTCTAATATAAAATATATGCTAAAATTACTTTTATAAACTCTCTCAAACTTGGAGTTTTGCTTGTCCTCAAGTAAAAAAAAAAAAAAAAAAATAACAAGAGAACTTCTCAAATTGCAAACCCTTAAACTTAGAAACTCCATAATAAACTAACATATTCAAACTTATAAAAAAATTCATGACATTGAAGTTCACTCAAAATTTTACGAGCAACTCCAAGCATAAATCAATCTAGAAATAAGTAAAAACCACAATACACATTTTTCATGTTTTATGCAATTTTTTTAAAAAAGCATAATACAAATTAGTATTGTCAAATTTCTTTCTAAAATAATATTATGCATAATTTCGTTGCCAATAATACACAATCAATCTCCACTAATGTAATTATATGTCTCATTAAGGATTAAATGGGCTTTATTGGCTTGTAACATGGATCAGAGAAAAATGCTTGACAAAAAAAAAAAAAAGGATTAAAATGTTTAAGCAAGAGAATTCTAAGAATGAAAATAACCAAAGAACACTAGAAATTCTCATATATTATCAAAATTTTCCAACTTGTTAATTCATTCTTTTATTCCTTAACAACAATTACTCAAACAATCCAAATTTATCACAAATCTCAAGAGTAAATTGTATATATAATGCATCTCACACAAGAATTGTGAGCACCAAACAATTTAAGCATTAAACTCAAAAGACTTAACAATTCTTAACTTTTGTTCTTTTTTCTTCAACTTTTTTTTCTTTTTTCTATTTTTTAATTATTTTTTTACACTAACCCAAATAGTCAACAAATTGTAAATATCCAAATATCACACATCATGACTTTTGTTTTCCAAATATGAAACACTTGCACATGCTCAAATATACAATCAAGAAGGAAATTCAACTTTCTCAACAAAATATAATGAAAATTCTAATGTCACTTAAAAATTCAATTCTAAAATTCTCTTAATGGGTAGACTATAATACGAGTTATATGATAATAAGATTAAGGGTACCAAGAGGCTTATATACACTTTTATTGTGTATTTCAAGACTCAAAAAGGGTGCAAAGTATAAAAGTAAAAAGGTATGGATGGTGCTAAATGGGTTAACACAAAGAACCTCTAAATCATTTCTTTAATCAAATGTGAATTAATATTAGGCTTTAAAAGGTTGTATGCCTTATTCTAGAATTAGTGGAAAAGTTTTTAACAAACTAGCAAACACATGCTTAAATATAAACAAGTAATCAATTCCTAGGTCTAATGATTCAAGCAAATCTCTCAATTAACCTAAATAAGAAATTACTTGCATCTTCTATCAATTTTATTCAATTGTCCAAATTTTCTAATAAAATTGGTCATGCATAGTTCCATTACAAGCATTCTAAAATACAAGAATTCACAAATCATGAATTAATCACTCTCAATGTAATTAATTTTAACTTTTAGAGCAAACAATTATCCTAAAAGAATGCAATCCACAAGAACAAAAGAATAAATTGAATACCTTATTAACAGAAGAATTTTAAAAATTGAAAGAATTAACTAAAATCTCTTCCTTAAACTTAAATAAAATATTGTTCTCAATGTTTGAAAGGAAAATAAAGTTACAATGAGAAAAAAATAAAAAAAAAATCCCCTTTATTGTGACTTGCAGTTGTCTTGGTGCTACTTCTGAATTTCTATAATTGTTTATTTCACAAAATCCATTCCCACATTTTAGCTTTCTTGGAATTAAATCTCGCAGTATATCTACAATATACAGACAATTCAAAAAGAAATTCTCAAGCACTTGCACATCAATATCTCAATTTGAAAAAATTGAAATAACCACAAACACATCCAAATCCACAAAAACATATTTTCATTCACTAAAAACATAACTGTTGAATATAATTCTCAATCTAATAATCAAATTCCTATTTTCACACATTTGATAATTATCATTAGTTCATGAAATTTAATCACAATGCAATTTTTTTAACAATCACAATGCAACCATGTCCCAAAAAATGCATCACTATTCATGAAATAGAATTAAAAATCATAAAATTAAATATTCAAAGTTCTTGTTTTCATAAATTAATAATCATAGTTGCTAATTTTTCAATAATCACAATTTAGTTTCTTCACTTGTGAAATAATAAGTACAACTTCCACAAACAAATATTTTTTTATTTCACTATAGCATTCACAGAAAAAAAAAATTACAAACAAATTAACCCAGTGGACACAATTCATTGTAAACAAAAAATTTTAATAATTGATATACAAAACAAATACTTTAATAAACAAAATATTAGTTACCCAAACACCCAAACATTCAAACATCACGAAAAAAAAAAAAGATGACTAATTCAAACCCTAAAACAATAAAACACAAAATGTCTCAAAATAAAATTACTAAAAAAATTAATTCTAAACTTGTAATAATTTGAAACACAAAATACCAAAATAATAGCACATAAAATAGAAGAAAAAAAGAAAATAGAACAAAAAGGAAATAGAAAGAAAAAAAATTAAAGAAAAGAGAAGAAATAGAAATTAAATAAAATGAAAAAAAAGTCACTGATTTGTTGGTGGAGATTTTTGCTGGAGCCCCATTTGTGCGAAGAAAGATGTTGTCAATCTGATCTAAGCTCTCCATTATATGACTTTAATTTTTTTTTTCAATGATAAGTTAGAAAAAAAAAAAAACTGGTTGGATTTCTTTTTATAACTTTTTGGTGATGGATATGATGAGATTTGGGTGGTTTTTGGAGGAAAAAGAAAATGGGTAGGTTAGGAGGCGGTGGGATGTTGGGAGAAGGGGGGAGGCAACTATGAATTAAGTTTAGAGTTTGTGTGTGTTAGGGTTAGGAGGAGAACAAAATGGATATTTAAAGTAAGCTATCATTCACGTCTGCATGGTTTGATGCATGACCTATGCAACATGTCTATAAGTTGAATTTCATGATTTTCCTCCATTTTTGAACCTTTAAAGTTTTGTACCTCTATAATCACATATGTTGTTGCTGCCCTGTGATCATTACTCCCAAAATAACCTGTAATTAATCAAAATTAACTAAATTAACTCAAATTAAACACAAAGACAACAATCTAACTAAGAATTAAACTATAAAAACTACTAAATTTCTAAGAATTTAAACACTCAATTGACTAAAAATTGAAATAAAAAAAAAATAACCTGTAGAACTTGAAATAAACAAACTAAATTGGCTGAAATAAATTAAACCATGGGGTTGCCTCCCAATAAGCGCTTCTTTAAAGTCATTAGCTCTACTTTTTCCTTAAATTCTCAGCTTCAAGGTGAATTTAGGAGAAGAATTTCTCCATTTTGCAATGTATCAACACAAAAATAAGGCTTCAAACGGTGGCCATTCACTTAGAACATTTTAGCACCATCACCTTACAATTCTACAGCTTTATAAGGCAAAACTTACACCACCTATTGTCCAACTTCAAGTAAGAGCTTGTGAAATGCTTAACATGCCATAACTTGTCTATCTTTTTATACATTTGGGCATTTTCATAAATATCACCTTGGAATGTATATCTCAAATAAAGAGGAAGAGGTTTTGGCTCTAGAATTAGAGCTTTTTCGATTAAGGAAAAAGCCTTATATTGTCCTAAATTCTCAAACCTGCAATCTTTAAATGGAGAAGTTTTTAAATTTGGGCTGCATTTTTATGATCATCATGAAATGGTGATACCTTTGAATCATGCCAGCTTCGAATAAATCCTTAGGATGTTTTTTTTAAGAAAGCTCTTGAACTAGCTCATGGACTATATCTAGCCTATTATAATCTTCAATAGAAGACGATTGTTTTGTTGCCTTGATGACATTTAACTCCATTGATTCTCCCTTCACATTTAAAGTTAGCTTTCCATTCCTCACATCAATTATGGCTCCTGCAGTTGCCAATAATGGTCTTCCAAGGATTAATGGCATATCCACATCCACATCCACATCCATGTTGAGCCTAATGAAATCTATTGGTATAATGAACTTTCCTACTTACATGAGAATGTTCTCCACCACTCCAACTGGGCATTTAATAAAGCAATCCACCAATTGCAATTTCACCATAGTTGGTTAGATCTCACCAGGCTTCAATTTTGTACAAATAGAAAGAGGCATTTGACTAATGCTAGCACCTAAATCACATAGTGCTCTACTAAATTTATAATGAGAAATTTGGCAAGGTATAGAGAAACTCTCTGGATCCTTAAGCTTTGGTGGAATCTTGTTTTGGATTATGACGCTACATTCCTTGGAGAGAGTTATGGTCTCAAATTCCTCTAACTTTTTCTTATTAGACAAAAGATGTTTCAGAAATTTTACATATTTTGGCATTTGTGCTAAGACCTTAACAAATGGAATGTTGACATGAATTTGCTTAAAAATCTCCAGGAACTTAACATATTACTTCTCAAACTTGCGCACTTTCAATCATTGAGGAAAATGGATGGGTGGAACATAAGGTTTTACTGGTGGAGTCTTACTTCCTTCTTCCTCTTTATCTTCTTCCACATTGTCTTTCTCATATGGACTAAAATTTAAGGTTGTTTCTTCACTTTGTTAGAATGAGATTTTAGAATTTTCAGACATTTTTTAGGTTGTTTTTGCACTTTCACACTTGCGCTTGCTTGAGGGGTCAAGTATCTCCATGCCACTTTTCAAAATAATTGCCTTGCATTACTCTCTTGGGTTTATTTCAATCTTGCTAAGGAGTGTACCTTGCATTCTTTCATGGATAGTGTTAACCACTTGCCCAATCTGCATAGCCAAGTGTTAGTTATGTTACTCCATTTGGTTTGC
>CATIWR010284509.1:0-20102 GCA_949677035.1 Omphalea diandra
AAAATAAATATATATATATATATATATATATAAATATATATATTTATATATATATATATATATATATATATATATATCTTATTTGATCAGTAATAAAATTAAAAAATAAATAAATAAATTTAAAGAATTTTTAATATTAATTTAAAAATTAGTTAAAACAATAAAATTATGTGATGTTCGTAAAATCCAATCTTCAATGACTAAAAATCAGATAATAGGAAATTAGAGTTTTTTTAACTAAAAAAATATATATGTAATAAATTCAAATAATGTGCTAAAATTTGAGTTTTTCAAGTGAAAGATATCAAATGCTTTTTTCTTTTATCATCTATATGGTGTAGAGAATTGCTTATTGAAGTAAGATTCTTCAAATGACTAACAATAGAAAAGAAAGCCATAAACTTGATGATTAACAGTGTTGTTAGTGTTGGTTACGTATAAGTTATTGCAATGTGAGACTCAAACTACTGTTACAAGACTCAAAGATTCGAAGAATCTGTTGGACTCAATAAAGTTAGTGGCAAAATATTAGATGGATAATTGGAGAAACTTTGTTTAAGATGAGCAATGTTTTCTAAAACAATATCAATTATGTTCATGTTGTGTTTGATTCAATTCTAATTGAAAATTCATTTTATTTGTAAATAAATTTTTTAGAATTCATTTGTAAGGAAATTTTTGTATTTAGTATACTACAAAATAAAAATAAAATTCATTTCATTTAAAACAAATTTTGTATTTGATTTAAATGTAAAATTTAATAAAATAATTTATTTTATAAATATATTCTTGTATTATCTTTTAAAAAATTTGTTCAAATATAAAAAACACCGAGAGAGAGACTAGAAAGAAGAGAGAGAGGAGAAAGAAGAAAATAAAGAAAGAAAGAAAAGTTAAAAAAAAAAAATTAATTGAGGATATCTTTATCATAATGAAAAAATTTACAACTACAAAATTCATTTGTAAATTTTATCAAATTGAATCAAATTTGATTTAGTTATAACTAGTTTTAGGAAGTTAATAAAATAGAATTTTAAATGAGTTTTCATTTATATCAATAAATTTACAAGTAAATTTGATAAAAATTATAAAATTTATTTATACCAAATATTGTATTATGAAACCAACCAGCTAGTAAAGCAATAGGCAAGGTAGCACTCTTAAATATTACAATGAGACTGCCATAATTGTAATTTTAAAAGCAGATGACATTTCAACACACCACGCAATCAGCAGTAGTAACAAGTTTTTAATATATATATATATATATATATATATATATATATATATATATATATATATATATTTTTTTTTTTTTTTTTTTTTTTTGTTTATTTATTTATTTTACGTATGGGTCTGTTTTGAAAAGTATAGCAATGTACTGTGAGATGGATTCTAGATAATTGTACCTTAACAAACTGATAGTAGCTGAGGTCAGCAAAATTAGTAAAGATGTTAGAGCCGCTAGGCTATTAACATTGGAATTGGGAGAGTTGTTGCTTATCGTTACAAGGGTAGTTAACGCATTTTTAGCTGCCTAGGTTATAGCAGATATACTATGATTTGGATTAAATTTTTAATAGAATTTAGAAAAAAAAAATTTTGTTTATTTTGATTGAAAAAAATATTCCTCAAGTGGAAAAGATTGTTTTTTTATGTGGATTAAGACTCTTAATCTGGAGTTATTTTTAACTGAATTTTATTATGATAATATTGGATGTCTATTCTTATTTATATATGTAGAGATTCTTATAAGATAAAATTCTAATTATATCTCTCTCTCTACGACCATTAACATTATAAATAGATGTTATAATAAATGAAATAATGCGCACAAAAGTTATTCTTTCTTCTTCTCTATTTATTTTTCTCTATTTTTTTATTTATAATATATTATCAATATAAATTAGTTCTACATTGGGCTGCCTAGAACTCTAGTATCCTTTGGCACTATAAAAATTAGAGCTTCTTAAAAGGTTAGTATGTCATTTTTTTAATATTTCATTCAATCTTGATTTATTAATAAATTTTATCACATTGTGATATATGGAGATATTATTTAATGTTAATATAGTTTTTGAAAAACTAGTATTATATATGGTTTCTGAAGAACTTGTGTTTTATAAAATTAGATAAATTAATGCATTTCTTGTAAAACTAGTATTCTCTATAGTTCTTGAAAAACTAATTAAATAAATTATAAAATTCTTAAAAAATTGGTGTCCTAAGTTTCTGAAGAACTAAATATCAAAATTTTTTTAAAAAAAAAAAACTAGTATACCATTTTGTTAAATAATTAATACCTTATATTCCTAAAGAACTTAATACATTATCTATAATTCTTTAAAAGACTAATTTAATTATGATACTTTTTAGTGTATTACTTATTTTATATAAATAATGTCGAATTTGACGAAACTCGAATTTGTGGCCCTTAAAATTACAAACAAGAATTATTTGTCTTGGATGATAGATGCCAAAATACAACTGGATCTTATAGGTCTTGGAAACACAATCAAAGATGGGAATCAAGAATCTCAATAAAATCGCACCACGACGATGATTTTCCTTCATCACCATCTTTATGAAGGACCAAAACTTGAATATTTGATAGTTAAAGATCCATTAGATTTTTGAAACATAAAAGAAAAATATGACCTCATAAATCTATTATCCTTCCAAAAACTCATTATAAATGGATGCATTCATGATTGCAAGACTTTAAAACTATGAGTGATTATAATTATGCTACCTTCAGAATTAATTCTAAACTAAGATTATACAGAGGAAATATTATAGACCATAATATGTTAACAAAGACATGTACAACTTTTCATGCCTTGAATATGCTCCTCAACAACAATATTGAGAAAAATTTGTAAGAAATATTCTAAATTAATTTCATGTCTTCTTGTTGCAAAGCAAAATAATGAGCTCTTATTGAAAAATTATAAAATTCATCCAACTGGTTCTACTTTATTCCTTGAAGTAAATGGAATAACATATAATAATATTAGGCATGGATAAGGAAGATGATGAAGAAATAACGTGGTCAAGAATGTGATCGAGGTTATGGTCAAAATCATCACAATCGTGGTGGTCAAAAATAATAATGCATCTTCCTACTAAAAATAGAAGAATCATGAAGACAACAATGGATCAAAACAACATTTAGAAAAGTAATGCTATCAATGTGGCATGAAAGGGCATTAGCCTCTAACCTATCGTACACTGAAACATCGTGTTGATCTCTATCATGAGTCTTTAAAAGGAAAGGCAAAAATATAGAAGCAAATTTGGCGGAAGACAACAAGGATGTCTCTGGTGATGATTCTAGTGATGTTACATATTTCAAAGTCTTAGATTTTTTTAAGGATGATGAAGGAAAATTTGATCATTTAATTGGTGATGGTAATGTAAATGCCTAATTATTATATGAGTTTCTTTAGTTATTTAGTTCATTTTATTTAGTTTGAAATTTGAGTAGCTCATTGGTTTGAAGTAATTTATATCTATGATTTATTAGTTCAATTTTAATATAAAACTTATGTTGATTCATTATTATAGTTCTTATAAATATATTTTATTTGTATGAATATATTATGGATCCTATTTTGTCATTAGTAGGATTTAAAATAAAGGATGCAGACTTGTGTCTTGCAGATTGTACAACCATGCACACCATATTAAAAGATAAGAAATACTTTTCTCATTTAACAATGGGAGAAACTTATGTTAATACAATATATGGTAATAAAAGAATAATTGAAAGCTCCAAAAGAGCAAATATATTACTACCTGAAGGGATACATCTCTTTATCAAAGATGTGTTATTCTCTCTCAAATCTCATAGAAAATTTTTGAGCTTTAAAGATGACAACAAATATTGAAAATATAAAATATCTTTATATTACAATCTTTGATAAGAAATGTGTATTACATAAATTACTTGTTTTCTCTTCTAACTTTTATTACAAATATGTGTGTATAATTAAAACAAATGTGGTCGTAAATCAGAAATTTACATACTCAAACACTTTTCTTATTTGGCATGATCAACTAGGTCTTCCTAGAACAAAAATGATGTGAAAAATCATTGAGAGCTCATATGGTCATCCATTAAAGGACCAAAAGATTTCTCAATCTAATAAATTTTTGTATTCAGCTTGCTCTCAAGGAAAGCTAATTATTAGGCCATCACCAAGAGAAATTCAAAATAAATCACCTACATTTGTAAAATGTATACAAAGTGATATTTATGGACCAATTCATTCACCATTTGTGCTAGTTAAATATTTTATAGTATTAATAGGTGCATTAATAAGATGGCCACATGTATGTTCGACGTCAACTCAAAATTTGACATTTGCAAGATTACTTGCTCGAATAAATTCAATTAAGAGCACAATTTTCAAATTATGCCATTAAAATAATTCATCTTGATAATGCTAGTGAATTTATATTTAGGCTTTAATGATTATTGCATGCAACTAGAATAACTATAGAGCAATATGTTGCTCATGTTCATATCCAAAATGGTCTAATAAAATCTTTTATTAAATGTCTTTAACTAATAGCTAGACCATTACTCATGAAAACAAATCATCTATCTCTTTTTGAGGACATGCAATTTTACGTGGAACAACTCTTATACGCATCAGGCCAATTAGTTATCATAAATTTTCACCTTCAGTACAGAGCCAAATATTTTCCATTTGAGAATTTTTTAATGTGTTGTTTATGTCCGTATTATCCTCATTCCGACATCACACAAAAATAAGACCTCAAAAGAGATTGGCAGTATATATTGGATATGAATCCCCTTCTATAATTAAATATCTTGAACCATTAATAGGAGATGTTTTTATTGTGAGATTTAATGATTATCATTTTAATGAGGCTATGTTTAATTAGGGAGAGAAAACAAACAATTAGAGAAACAAATTATATGGAATGAGCCATCATTAAATCTTCCTAATCCTTATACAAAGCAACATGAATTATAAGTTTAAAGGATCATTCATTTGTAAAGTATAGCAAATCAATTGCCATATCCATTTTGTGATCCAAAAAGAGTTATTAAATCCCACATACCAACTGAAAATGTTCAAATTAGAATTATGCCCCTATAGGACAATATGTTAATTCTATAACAAATGAGTTCGTGGCATTCCCAAAACATAGTAGGCCACTCAATTCTAAGGAGAAGAACCTAAGAAAGAAAAGGGTACAAAATAAAGAAAATGATCATTTTAAAATTATTAATACTCTTAAAGAGTTTATAATAGAAATAGTTAACATTAATGAGCAAATAACCCTAGAAGAGGTTTAGGTACCTAAAAAAGATGATAACAAAGAGATCTCAATAAATTATGTCACTTTAAGAAAAATATAGGATCGAATGAAACTATTGTCGATGATATATTTCCATATACAATAGCGCTTAATATTGCAAAAGAAAATGAGGACATTGAACCTACGTTTGTCAATGAATGTCAACATAGAGATGATTGGCCAAAATGGAAAGAAGTAATCTAAGAAGAATTAAATTCACTTGAACAATGCAAGCATTTGGGCCCATTATTTGAACACTTAAAAGAGTGAAGTCAATAGGTTATAAATTGGTATTTGTGTATAAATGTAACGAGAAAAATAAAATTGTGAGATACAAAGCATGACTTGCAACATAAGGTTTCTCATAAAGGCTTAGAATTTACTATAATGAGACTTATTCCCCAGTTATATACGCAATTACATTTAGATTTTTAATTAGCTTAGCCAGTTTAGAAGGACTTCATATGCAACTTATGGATGTTGTTACAACTTATTTATATGGATCACTTGATCATGACATTTATATTAAAGTCCTTAAAGGAATAAAAATGCATGAAGCATGCAATTCAAAACCTTGGAAAATGTATTCAATTAAGTTACAAAGATCCTTATATGGATTAAAACAGTTTGGACACATGTGGTATAATTGTCTTAGTGAACATCTTTTGAGGAAATGATATACTACATATTCAAATTATCCATGCATTTTTTATTAAGAAAATAAAATATGGTTTTGCTATAATTGTAGGTTATATTAATGATTTAAATATCATTGGAACTCTTGAAGAGCTGATAGAGACAATAACATATTTATAAAATGAATTTGAAATCAAAGATTTAAGAAAAATAAAATTTCATCTCGGCAGATCAAGCATTTATTTGGAGGGATTTTTATTCATTAGTTAGCT
Organism: Omphalea diandra; assembly: GCA_949677035.1. NCBI lineage: Eukaryota > Viridiplantae > Streptophyta > Magnoliopsida > Malpighiales > Euphorbiaceae > Omphalea > Omphalea diandra. The sequence continues at coordinate 6,243 of CATIWR010284509.1, forward strand.
TATATTGAAAAGATATTAAAACTATTTAATATGGATAAATCTCATCCAACGAGTGCTCTTATGGTTATTCAATCCTTTGATGTGAAAAAGGATTCTTTTTGTCCTTGAGATGATAGTGAAGAAATTCTTAATCTAGAAGAACCATACCTTGGTGTTATTGGTGCATCAATGTATGTTATTGAATGTACAAGATCCGATATAGCATCCTCTATTAGTTTATTAGCAAGATATAGCTCTTCACCAACTTAAAAGCATTGAAATGGTGTTAAACAAGTATTCCATTATTTATGTGGTACATCAGATATGAGGTTATTTGATCTGTAAGACTCAAAGTATTTATCTGATACACATAAAGCTTAATAACAAGCACGTTACTTGTTTCCATATGGTGGCACTATTATATCTTAGCATTCTACTAAGTAAACTCTAATTGCCACATCATCCTTTTATTTTGAAATATTGGTCATTCATGAGGCAAGCTAAGAATGCATATGGTTGAGATTTTCTATTCAACGTATCAAAGAAACATGTGATCTTTCTTTAGATAAAGAAAGTCTAATTATGTTATATGAATTATACAATCAAAGGTTGATACAATAAAAGAGATAAAACCAAACATATTTTGTCAAAGTTCATTTTCAAACATGAACTTCATAAACAAGGCATTAAATGTTCATCAAATTTGATATATTAACTAGAGATAAAACCAAACATATTTTGCCAAAGTTCTTTTTCACACATGAACTTCAGAAACAAGGCATTAAATGTTCATCAAATTTGATATATTAACAACTTACCATATTTGTTTACAAAGGCACTCCCTATACAACATTTGAGAAGTTGGTGAACAAAATTTGCATGCACCAGCTATAAGATCTTTGTTAGAAATTATGCATTCATGAAGGGAAGATTTTATGTGTTGTACTCTTTTTTACTTAGCCTAGGTTTGTCCCATTGGGTTTTCCTAGCAAAGTTTTTGATAAGGCTTTTTATATTCAAAGTCCATAAGAATAATGTACTCTTTTTCCTTCATTAAGATTTTTTCTCATAGGGTTTTTCTTAATAAGGTTTTAATAGGGCTTATTCTCTGTAATAGATATCCAAAGGGGAGTGTTATGATAATATTACAGTGTTATCATAATATTAGATGTTTATCCTTATCTATATAGGTAAAGATTCTTATAAGATAAAGCTTTATTTCTATCTCTTTTATAACAATTAACACTATAAATAGGTGTTACAATGAATGAAATAATACATACAAAAGTTATTCTCTCGTATTTTATTTTTACTTTTCTCTAGTATTTCCTTCTATTTATAACAAATTTAAATTTCTACTATGGTATAATTAGAGGAAATTAACTCTAAAAATAGGACTATTATAAAAGGAGTTATTTAATTTTTGCCTAAGGCATTGATGGAGATAGGTTTTTGCCTATTGTAGTTAATGGCTCTATTCATAGGCTCAAAAGGATGATACTATTGTCTCATGATTAAAGGATTTTGTCCACATTGTTGAAGGTATTATTTGTGGTGTCTTGGTATTAGAATTAAAGTAGTAGATAGTTTAAGTATATCTAAAAAATAATAAAATGAAAAAATTATTTTAGTTGTTATAAGTAGTATGAACTATATAATTTTATATGAGTGAGAGCTTTTTGGTGTAATGAGCTAATAGGCTTGGAAATTTCTTTAAACTTAATGGTGCAGTTGAAAATTTATTAATTGTGGATGAAAGCATCATGAATATGGCCTTATTAAGAGGGTGAAATACATAAAGGTCAAATGGTAATTTAGATCCAAATCATTGTATGTCAGTGTGATCCTAGTCTAAATTTAAAAGTTACTAAAATATGCTAGAATCAATAAATTGAGTACAACGTTAGTCTAACTCATATCTTGGTCAAAATTAATAACAACAACATGGACTATAATCATGTAATAGATAAACATAAAAGATATACTAATTAAATTTCACCATTTTTTATACAAATTTCATTAGAAATTGCACCATAAATATATGGATTAGGCTAACATTGCACTCAATTTTACGATTTTGATATATTTTGACATTTTTTTAAAGTTTGGTTCAAAATCCATTGACATATAAAAGTTTGGATTTAAATTACTATTAGGCTTTCGTAAACTATTATTATTATTTTAATTATTTTATTTTTGATAGTTTGCATGCGCTTGCGACCATAGTGAAAGTGTGTGTGTGTGTCTAACAAGTGTATTAGTATTTGGAGATGATTATAATGAGTTGATTGAAGATGAATTTATTACCATTCTAATAGCACATGTGCAACAATATAATAAAGATCAAAGACTTTGTAAAAAGTTAAAATCAAAATGAAGCTCTTGTTCTAAAATTAGGCAATTTGATGATATGAGATTAGTAAGAAGAAAGAAGTTTATACTCAAGAAGTTTGAAGATTAAATATTTGACAAGTTTTAATCTTAAGCACGAAAAATAATTTGAAGACATATAAGAGTTTGAGGTATATATGATTTAGAAACTTTGAGTCAAGATGAAGATTGTAGATGTTAAATTTTTAAACCTAAGATAAGAGGACCCAATGATGAAGGCCAGATGATGATATTTTCTTTGAAATTAAACTTATTTCAATAAGATTTGGTCTCTTTGAAATTCTAAAATATTTTTCTAATCTTTAATTATATGAAATTTAAAGTTTTTAGGATGAAATTATGTGTATTTAAATTTAAATTTATATTTTGAGTTTGATTGAATAAGAAAAATAAATATTGGATTCTTTTAAAGTTGTAAAAAAAAGAAATTGAGAAAAATATAAGTTTTCGATAGATCGAGTTCATGGAATACAATTATAACATCCCTATCTACATTATTTGGCATTATCACATGAAAATATTCATTGCATAAATGATATGAAATTCCACATGAACATATGCATTGGATAAATTATTATTTAGATACGTGAACTAGATAAGCATGATGATGACACATGCACCATTGCATTTGGAACACTTGAACATATATATAGTGTTTGTATAGTTGCATGACAAATTGGTTTATGTTGTGTGCATGTTATAGCATGATTGGCCCTCATTCACCTTTCCTACTTCCATTTCTGCCATAATAAAATGCATTTAATCTTGCCTTAAATGATGTCAGGAGCATATCATAGTGAAATGGAGAAGCTCATGGTTACTATTCTCCTTTAGGCACACAAGAGGGAGGAAAGTGGGCATTAGCAATTTTTGTAAAATTAAAAACTAGTTTAATCACAAACATAAGCAAAAGGAAAGAAATAATAAACACACAAGGAATTTAAAAATGGTTAGCTACCCTTTTGTATCCTCTTCTCAAGTTATATATTTGAGAGTTTTACTATGTCAAATAGCTTATAAGTGTTACTCAAACCATTGCAAGCGTTACTTTACTCACTGAACTCGATAACTTGCTTTCAAGTGCAAGTCAAATAGTTCCTTTGTTAGTTTACATGCTTTAAATGTAACTAATACATAGGTCCCAATCTAAGTACTGAATGATCTCATATAAAGATTACAATATAGTGTTCAAAAGGAGATCTAAACTCTTACTAAATTGAACCTTATAAAAATGACCTAGTTTAATAGCAAATAGCTTAATTTTTAAAGTAAGAGAAATTAGACATTTGTTGTAACACTTGATAACCTCTTATAACCTTTTGAATATCTACTTTTATAATATATTATAAAAGCTAGCTATTTTACCTAAACAACTTGAAAAATCTATTTTAAAAAAATAGTTTTTAGGCTTAAGACAAGTCATGTCAATACTGATATGGAGTGTGTCTCTCTAGAATTATTTAACAACTACAAAGTGTTTGACATATTAATGTGGCACGATGTTGCAATCTAACTTCATCATGGGGCATGTTGATTTTGGCATGAGGCATAACCTAATATAAGAGCTAGAGTCAGTTTTACATCCATTTAGCATAGGGTGTCTTCCTTTTACACATGTTATGTCCTTCATGACACGAATTATATTGACTCCCCAATAACTTGGCTTAAGCCTCCTTGTTCTAAGAATTTTAAACTTAGTTTTCTTCTTTAAAAGGTTTGAGCATGATGAGAAAAAGGTTTAAAAGGAATCTTCAAAGCTTGGATTATTTCAAGTTACTTCTAAGGTTCTTAACATATCCTAAGTTTAGTCAACCTTATTTGAAGGACTTACATTCACATCGAAAAAACTTTACACACAGATTAATCATGTCTAACTACTTGTTATCATTAAAATAAGAACTATAATCCTCTATTTAGTAGTTGCATTTTATAGGAACCTCTTTTTTTGGGTCTATACAAAGCCTTTTTGAGTTGATTTTACTTATTTAGTGGTCATTGGAGGGGAGGAAGGGGCTAATGAAGGTAGTGAAACCCTGTTTGATGGCCAAAGAAGGGTAGTAGTCACTTGTATTTGTATGTGTGTCTGTGTATCATTTTATATGATTAAAATATAATACACTTTAAATCATACACTTTTTTTAAGGATATATATCCCAAATTAAATTTGTTTAAGCTTTTGAACTCTTTAAATATCGTTTCCAAAATCAATCTTGACTTTATGTAAATATCCATAAACACTATAATATTCATAAATTAAAAAATATTTTTAAATTACAACATAAAAACATGAGATATTACAATAGTACAATGGGATAGATTATTTATGAGAAATAGGAGACCTAAAGGTTGGCCTAGTTGGGAAGAATACATGAGAGAATTTGAATAATTGGTCTTAATACCTTTAAAGATTCAATGGTTGAACTCATAAATTTTAAATAAAAAGGAGTTTGCTAGACTGTTTTGAAGAGTTTGATTGTGTGGTTAGCAATGTTAATATTTATATAGAATATTCCATTAGTCATTTCTTAAGTGGCCAAAAATTAGAAATTTAAATAGTAAGACCATCAAACCTATAAGCCTTTGCAGGTGAAGTTATAATGCTGAATTAAAGAATTTTATTTTAGGATTATAGATGAAACCTACTTCTCTGATGGCAAACCAAAGAGAAAATTTTATATCTAATGTTATGGGTAATCTTAATTCTTCTAATTTAACTCCTTTATCTCATTTTGCACTTCATGAGAAGTAAGGGATCTTATAGTTGACCTAGTTACAAAAAACAATATATGATAGTATTGAATAATGGGTTCAATCTTAACGCTTTTGAAGATCCATTGTTTGATCTCATAAATTTGAAACAAGAAAAGGTTTGCAATTATTCTGATGAGTTTGATTCTCTAGTTACCAAGGTTAACATTTTATAATGAATATGACATTAGCCATTTCTTGAGTGACATAAACCTAGAAATTTAATCCACAATAATTACTAATACGACCTTCTAAACTTTATGAAGCCTATGTTCTTACTAGACTAAAAAGATATCCCCTTACCTACATATTCTAGATACAAGAGTAAACAACTAATTTTGAATTTTTACATACTCATAAGACCTTTTCCTCAATAAAAAACTTATTTTAGGTCTAGTAGAACAAGCACAACAAAAAAAAAAAACAAAAATTTCAAAGTGCAAAACCAACTAAGGATCCATGCGATTTGATTAAATTGAAACTAAGGATGTGAAAACCTTACCAATTTGGAAAAAAAAGGTAGGATTGTTGGAAGGTAGAGAAGAAGTTTACACTAGTAACACTCAACCTCGTTTGAAGTGTATATCATCGGATTTAGACTCTACCAAATAGATGACTATCATCCGTAGGTATCCATACGAATAAACTCTCCAAAATGACGGGTGTGTTAGCACTAGTTTTTTTTTTCTATCTCTCCATAATGTTTTCTAATAAAAATAATGTGAATGTTCACACATTTTAATAGAAAACTCTATATGTGCATATACATCTTAACCGTTAAGATATGTATGCCAACTCTATATCTTAAAAGATACAGATAAGATAATATACTATTTAATGTACTATTTCATTTTAGTATTTAAAATGAAATAGATATCTAAATAATTTAGATAATAATGCTAATTATCTTAATTATAAATAAAGAGAGTAGTAAAATCCAATTTCATTTTAGGCCTATTCTATATGTGCGACCTTATAGGTTCACATAATATTAGATAGTGGCCCAAAACCTATTTTGGCTCACAAGTCATAAGTGGCATTTAGCAAGACATTATGACTACCCAAATTATGTGAAGGTCAATGATCCATCCTAATCTATTTTACAAAGAGCATTATAATATTTTTGTCGCATTATACCTCAATTGAATGTAAGGCATGGATCATGTTATCCTTATATATTTCAATTATTTCTCGATCTCTTAGTGGACTAATGTAAAATAACATTGATAACCTTTATCAATTCATTTTTGCATAGTCATGCAATCTCTTTAGTCTAACTTATTTAGGGGTCCGAAGATATGATGGAAAAATTCCAACATTCTCATAAATATATGATGGAAAAATTCCTTCTCAATCACTCATATTCCTCTATATGATTTACTCTATATCCAATATCAATCTGTATTATTTTCTGGTTAAAGATAATGTTGGAATGTATCAAAACTTGAAGTTCATCATATTAGAATTTATGATGATTTTCAAGTCATAGGATTAAGTTAATACTATTACATGAGAATCACTTGTGATTGATTATCCATGCAGTGTTCTAATAGCGGGTTAGTCCAATACAATGTTTCTTAAATATGTATCTATGTGTTAGGCTTAATATCACATATTTATGACTAGTAAAACTTAGTCATCAATCAAAACACGTACTACACTTCATTCATTATTATCCCAATAATAATGACTGACTAGAGACAATTTAGAATAAAATTCTTTATACCTAAAAGTTTTACTCTCAAGTCATATACTTGATGACATTAGAGAGAATTAACTTTTCATGGAATTTATAATTTATCCGTAAACAAAATATAAAAGAGATATTTAATAAAAATACAACCATGACATTATTAAGAAAATATCCATTATAAGAATTATCCTAGAGCATATAACTAACAACTTATATTCTTTATTTTATTAATAATAAAACCTTTTTCTTGCATTCAACCAAGAAATTAGTCCTAAGCTACCCTTGCACCTAGAAATCAAACTCATTCTAGGAGAACTACCATGGGCATTGGAGATAAAGAAATTGATGAGAATAGAGTTAAAGGCTGGTTTTTAGTATGACAAAATTTATTTTCCTACATATAGATGTAAGAACAAAAAGCTACATATGTTGACAATTCAAAAAAAACTTAAAGAAGAGGAATGTGATTATAAAGAATAAGAACTTCCATAGTTTCAGTTAATAAAAGATTTAGTAATCCTATTATTTCTATTTTTTTTTTCCATATATGGAGTTGATACCATTTTTGAGCATCAAAAGATAAGATTGGTAAAGTCTTACAAAAGGATATTTGCATTTGCTTATTAATTCAGGAAGTACTCATAATTTCTTAGATGTTGCTATTACATAAATAATAAGACACAAGATGCAATTTATTTCTCCTATAATAGTAAAAAGTAACTAATAAGGAGTTAATGTAGTGCACTATAATTTATAGAAATTTCTTTGACTTAATATAAGGGAAAGTTTTTAATATAGATGGTTGAATTATTCCTTTAAGGGACACTAAACTAGTTCTTATTATTCAATGGTTAGCTACCTTGGGAGATATTATATAAAATCTTAAGGCTCTTAAAATTTGTTCTTGCATCAAAATCATTTTCTTACATTAAAAGGTGGTTCTACGTCCCAAATGCAGAACTTTTTGAGTTCAAAATGGTGGACATGATTTAGAAAATGCCATCTTCCAAAAGGTTAATTATGCAACCATTTTGAGTTTTTACAACCTTAACCTCTACTTCTTCTCAAATGACTCCATTGTCCTTAAATAGCCAAGAGAAGGAGTGAATTGGGTTGGAAATTTTTAAAACACATAAAGAAAAAAGAGAATGTAGAGCATTAATATAAGAGATTTATAAAAGTTTAACACTAACCATCTACACCTCTCCTTAAGTCATAACTTAAGAGTTCCACAAACTCTTAATTATCTTACTAATGCTAACCAACCATTACAAGCTAAAAGATGTAAAATTTACACACTTTCTAAACTCACCCAATCTACTCTATAAGGATGTACACTTCTAAAGCTAGATTGATAGACTAACATTATCTCATATAAAGATTACAAGTCATTCTTAGTAGGTTACACTCTTACACAAAGCATACAAGCTCATAATTCTACTTTACAAAGTAAGAATACTTGGTTTAGCTTGATTTACACTTAGATTGCAATTAAGATTTGTTGTGTTACCTTTAAAAGGGAGTCTAAGGCCTCTTTTATAGCTTAGCACTAAAACCAGTTATTTATAATCTAAAGTTTTAAAAAAAACATGTCCTTAAAAACTAGTTTTTATGGCTTATATGGTTATTCAAATGCTTACTCATGTTCATGGCTTATTATTCATGGCATGTCACTTTTAATGGTTATAAATGCTTTATCCTTTTCATTAACTTTAGTTACCTATTTCATTTCTCCATATTCATAGTTCCTTTACCATTCCCATAACATGGCCATTTCTCCTATGGCCTTGAATTTCTTCATGAAATTCCACATAGGGTTAGTAGCCTCAAGTTTTATTCGATGGTTTTTCTCTCAGCATTGTGCCTTTCTCCATAGGCTTAAACTTATCTCTAGGGTCATGGGATGACCTTTCATAGTGTGGTAGACTTTCACAAACTAGATATTCATTAATTCCCATTAAACATGGCATTTCTGTACAGTCATGACCACTTTTAATATGGTTATGGTTTATCTTTTCATAACCATGAAGAATATTATGCACCTTTAAATCATTCTTTAAGTTTTACCTTTTTTAAGGTCTTTATACTTGAAATCTTTTTCTTTTTAGAGTTTAAAGGAACTTAAAAGGTCTAAAAGTAGTATTTAAAGGCTTAAAAGGTTTCAAAAACTTCACAAGTATTTTAAGGAGACATAATTTTGAATTTGACTATATTTAAGAAATTAGAAATATAATTAAATACTTGTATGTATATCAATAGCTTTATAATTATTTATTATCATCAAAATAAGAACTAAAACTATTAAGTTCAATAGACACCCACTCCTTCATCTATTAGGATACATCTTTTTGTTATATAAATTTGCTTATTTGTTTAAGGTTTCAACTCAACTTTAAAGAAATAGAAGCAAAATGATAAGATTCCTCTTATAGACGAGTTTTAAAATAGTTAATGTTAGACCTTATAAAAAGTAGTGTAAATAAACCAAGATAGCCCGTAAGATACTTGAGATTGACTCAAAAAATACTTAAGATTAACTCAATATTGATCAAGTCGAGCTCGAGTTTAAGTTACTTAAGTAAGTTATCAAGCCAAATTCAAGTACTAAAACACTCGACTTGAAAAGATCATAAGCCCAATTCAGATTTAATATTTTTACTATTTTTTCCTTTATATTTAGATAATTTGCATAAACAACTAAATCAATTTGAGATAATTTAGATTTCAAGCTCAATTAAACTTATTTAACTTTGAATTTGAGATTTAAAAAAAAAATTATACATGTAGTTGAGTCAAGCCAATTGAGCTTGATTATTTTAGGTGTATCACTATGTTGAGCTAGAGCTTAAAAAACAAAACACAATTGATTTTGATTCAAATTTTGTAATCGAGTTTAAGCTTAAGCTTAATAAAGTTAGACTTGATTGCACCTTTACCTATAAGTAGTCCAACATCTCAAAATATGCCATAGAGAATACGATTTATGTACTTTTTTACTTTAAAATAATCTATCCAAGAACTAGTTGATTTTCATTTTCCTTTGTCTTAATTAACAAGAAAGATGGGCTTAGAAGACGTGAATTGATTATAAGGAACTTAATAAGGATGTTATTAAAGATAAATGTCTTATAGCAGCTACTGAAAATATATTTGATGAATTTGGGAATGAAAAATCATTGTCCTATATTACCTCAAATATGGCTATATATTGAATGTTTTTTATATTAATAAAATAAATTTTAAAACTCATATAAGTCAATATGAGTTCTTAATGATTTCAATTGTCTTGATGAAGGCTTATTCTATATTTAGGCCCCCGTACGAATGATATCTTTCAGTCTCATCTTAGAAAATTTATTTTGGTACTTTTTGACAATATTCTCATATATAACCAAACATTAGGAATATATAAATAACACCTTAGAATAGTACTATCTAATTTGAGAACTCACACCTTATTCTCCAAAAGAAGTAGGTGTATGTTTAGAGGTTATAAGTTATAGTGCCAAGGTAATTTTATCTTTATTGATTGTAATAGCTATCTAGCTCAAACTTTAAAGTATTAATTGTTAGCCCTAGGCACCAAAAAGGGGGAAGGGTTGAATTGGTGTATAAAAAATTAAATTTGGAAAGAGAGAGGAGAAATGAAATGAGAGGAAACACAAGATTTATAGTGGTTTGGGTATAATCAACCCTACGTCCACTCCCTAATTCTTAAAAATTGGGTATTCCACTATCTTTCAAAGGTGCTTTCAAGCTTACACCAAACTTTTACACTTATGTTTTGAAGGCTCACACAATAACCTATCGTAGTGTTTTGACAAGCTTACATTATAACCTATTACACATGGTGTTTATGCTCACACCCAATAACTACTTAAAGAATAGAAAAAAGTGAGTAGTAAAATTACAAGAGTTTGGGTACAAAGTTATTAATTCTTTTTCATTTATATCTGTTTGGTGAGGTATTTATAGTCTCTATCCACTAAAGAGACGTTACAATAAAACTGGCACAAAATCATCAAAGTGTGCTAGACAGATTTTCGCATTAAATGCTTGACAGTCATGAATCGCGGTCGCTACTAATCATTCACAGTCGCGACTTCCAAATTCCATAAGGAAAACCCCGTTTGTGCCTAACCGCTAGTCTATGTCGCAACTTCTTATTAGTTCACCAAGAAAATATAGTCGTTGTCTTTCACTTGCTCTCAAAAGTAGCAGTCGTGATCTTTCTTGTATAAGACGCGACTAAGGATGCGAATTCATTTACCAAAAGTGTTCATCTTCTTATTTTGGGTTCGCGATCGCTACCAACAAGTGCCCATCGCGATTTTTAACTTTCAACGATTACCTAGGACACTTGTCAAGCTAAGATTGTGGACTTGATTATATCTTGAGTTACTTCAAAATCCGTGGTCGCAATTGAGGTAAGCTTTACACCTCGAATTTGTCTGTTACTTTTGGAGTTCTTCTTTTAGATGAGTTGCAGCCGAGAATGACTCTGCGATTTCGTCTGTCTAAGTTTCTAGTAACTCTTCTTATGAATCACGGTCATGAATCCTAGATTGCGGTCGTGATTTATAAGTTACTTTACATTCTTTGAAGACTTTGATCTTTATCCAACTTCTAACTTAAAGACTAACAGAAAAACTGTAAAACAACACTAAATAGAAATATTAGAAATGATCAATCCCCTTTGTCAAGATCCAAAGAGGTCCAAGACTTAGGGTTAACTACCCTGGCCCAACAATCTCCCCCTTTTTTATTTTGACAACTTAGATTGATCCTTAAGTGAAAATGATGCAGGAAAGTGAAGTTGGATTATAATATGATTCAATGACAAAATTTGCTAAGTATGTCATTCATTCAATCAAAGGTGAATTTTATAAAAATAATAAGTATATTGCTCCCCCTCAACTTATGCTATAGTTTTTCTCAAGTTGTTGTTTTCATTATTTTCTCCCTTTCATAATAATTATCTCTCCCCCTTTGGCAAGATTAAAAAGAGGGTTCATAAGGGAAAAAGAGATTCATGCATAAGTATTCATAAGGAGCAAAAATAATGCAATGGATAAAAGAATAACATTAATCACATAAAATAGCAATGTTTGCAAAGAGACATATGGGATCACAATATTTATAAAAGAAAATAAACATAAGGAAAGTGAAAAACAAATACAAAAGATCCCTAATCTAGAGTAGTGGAGAATCATCTACAGAATATAGTGTCTCTGGTGCTTGTTGTGCTCCCTCGGCTTCGTCCCCATCCTCAATGTCGTCTTCATTGTCATCCCCATCTTGCATATCTTCAAATTCGGTGAAGTCCAAAAGATGGCAAGGAGGAACTCCTAGTTTCTCTTGGAGATCCACCATATCGCTATGAAGATGTGAAAGGAAAAGGAACCTTCTCTTCATCATCCTTATTAGCTTGTCCAACGTGCGATCGATGGTAGCAAGAGATAACTTTGACTTGGGTTTTGGTTGAAAAAGAGGGATTTGAACGTTGCCTTCTTCAATTTGAAGCCTTTTTCGCTTGGAGGCTTAAGAGGTTTCCATCTTTTTTGCACCTATTGCACCAAGGGTATAGATGTATGTGTCCGGATGGATTGCCTTGGCGTTTATGAGATAGGTTAGGTCTAGGAAGTTTTAAGAGGGAATGAGCTTCTTGGCGAGGAATTTCTCTTTCTCCTCATCAAGTGCCCCAATAAAATGGTAGATGGTTGTTATGTATGAAGGTAAGAGAAACTGGCTTTTAGGTTTCGTACTCATGTGGATCAATTGATCCACAAGGTAACGGCCGGTTTGGATAGGTTAGTTCTTGATAAGGCAAAACAAGAATGCCAAGGTGATGATGCGATAAAGGATCTACAGGGGTAGGGTTTTGATGTGTTTGGATAAAAAGGAGTCGGGGTCATGTTTGGTTTCGATGAAAATCTACAACCAAAATTCGGAGTAGATAACGTCAAGTGCGGAGATGATGAAGGGGATGTGTTCTCCGACTTGCAGGTTAAAAATGGAGGATAATTGGTCGAAGGTGATGTAGAAGGTGTCACCAAAGGCCTAGAACACCAACCCGTATTGGCTAGCTCTCGAATCAGATTTTTAGCTTAGTTGCACGGTGCACATGAATTCTCATACAACCTCCTCATATCTGGGTTCATCTCAGAAGATGAATTTGTTCTAGCCCAAATTGGAGAGAAAAGTGTGAATTTTAGTGTATGCCTAATGTCTCCAGCATGAATGTGGATGGGATTTTCTTTGGGAGAATCACTTTGAAGGAGTTCGCCATGAATCTGTCTTTTTCCTCCTTGGTGACCCTTCATGAAATGGAGGGCAGGAGGTGCAGAGGCTGAGCCACTGCCTTACCCTTGTCAGCCTTGGAGAATTTCTTAAGAGCCATAGCAAGAGAGAAAGATAGCTTGAGAGATTTTTAGAGAGAGAAGGAGTGTTTGGTAGTGAAGTGATGAAAACACTATTGAAGGGGGTATTTATAGGCTTGAAGGGGTGTAAAAATGGTAAAAAAAATGGCAAGAAATGAATTAAATGAAGAAAGGAAACGGTTGGCAATCAAATCACTGAATTGCATAGGCGATTACTCTAATTTGCGTCTACAAATTTAGAAGTCGCAATCGCAAATTCTGAAAAATGTGAGTAACGGATAAATTTTTCTCGAAAAAAGGCACGTCAACAGTCATATTTTTGAAAAACTAATCAAAATTTTCAGTGGAGTGCAAATTTCGCGACCGCAAATTGATATTTAACAGCCAGGTGAAATTGACTTGTAATTCGCGACCATGAAGAAAAAATAGCAACCGCGAATTATGAGTCAGCAAGGATGAGAATGAAAATTTTTGAAAGCATGTGATCCACTATATATAAATTAGAATAAATTTATTTATACAATCATTACTGTTGAACTAGGATAATCAATCCTAGGTTTAAAACCTCTTTTGATCTTGACAAATTAGATTGATCATCACTAATGTTTCAAATAAGTGTTGTTATTGCAGAATTGAATCATTCCCTCAAGAAGAAATAAAGAAGTTGAT
>CATIWR010284524.1:0-14312 GCA_949677035.1 Omphalea diandra
GCTTCGCTTGAGGGGGGCTGTTACTGATTTGGATATTTTTATGTCTTATACTATAAATTCCTTATTTAGTGTTTATCTTCTAATTGTAGTAATTATCTTAATTTTAGCTCAATTATAGGCTTGATTTAGCTTAATTATAGGCTTGATAATTGCCTTACATTTTGGCCTAATTATAGGCTTGTATACAAGAAAAGTAAGTCTGTATATAAGGTTGGTTCTCTGCCTTTATCAAATATACATATTTTCTAAAATTCTTCAAACTCTTTTCTTCTTCTCATTATTTACAGTAAAAAGTTTCTGATATTGAGTTGCTTGTGCTATCTTTTGCTTCTCAAATGACTAAATTGGTAAGTGTTTTGAGCAGTGCATGTGAGCATATCTCTAAACTTACCAATTGCTTTTAACATGAACAAGATGCAGCTATGAGAATGATGAACATATATGAAGAGCTAAAGAAAATCAATGATCCAACCAAAGTCATGTGAACCTATCATCTAGAGAGAGAGAATGGCGTAATGAAAACAAAGAAGAAGAGAAACAAAACGGAAAGGAAGAGTTGCTTTTTTTATTATCATCATCCTCAAATCCTATCCAACCCCAATTCACATAAACCTAATCACTTCCCAAGTCGATTTGTGCCTAGATCCAACAATTCCTACCTTCAACCATCATCATCACTGCCATCGCCACCATCCTTGACAATCCCTCACCAAGATGACCACCTTGTATTATACCAAAGCCTCATTTTCCACACTACTATCTCACCTTCCTCCTTTGCCTTCCACTCTTTTCTTTTGTCAAACCTAAAACTCTTGCTGTTTTGCCAACCAAGTCTTTAAAACTGAGGTGGGTTTTTCCTAAAGTTTGTGTTTGACAAAAAAAGAAGGGATGTTTTCAAGTTTAATTATTGAAGTTTTATTCTTTTGCATTTGATTGCTAAAAAAATGAGCAAATTTTATATTTTGATTGTTGAAATTTTGTTCTTTTTTTGTTTGCTTGCTAAGAAAATTATGAAATTTTTGAATTTTTCATGCTATTGGGTTTAAACAGTGAAATAGTTGTGGGCTTACATTAGGAAAAACAATCTTCATGACCCAAACAACAAAATGAAAATAATTTACAATGACGAATTGCATTTGATTTTTAAGATTAATTGTATCGATATGTTCAAAAAACAAGTTGCTATCCAAGCATATCATTCCACTTGAAACCACAAATATGGTTATTTTGTTGTGTTTGATTATGAGTTTTATCTATTTTAGTGGTTTTGTCGATTGAAACCATGAATGTTCATCTTTTGATGGTTATTAGAGCAACAAGCTTTAAGAAACAAAAGGTAGATGAGAAGCTAGCAATGCCACAGATTGTTTCGACTCTTGCTCCTTCTATGGCCATATCTGAAAGACTTGCAAAATTTTTTACTGTGGATGTGAAAGAGAAACTCCAATCAGAGGTGTTTAAATGACTGTGAAAATACATAAATGTCAAAAATTTGGAGGTAGTTTAGTAGTAAATCTTTTATCTGATGTTCAATGTTAGTTCCTATATAATGATGTGTGTGTTTGAAAAATATTTGTATCCATTTTGTATAAAGGAAAGAGATGAAAAGAAATTTGAGAGGACACATATTAGTTATTGTTATAAAAATATTACCTTGTAAAATTAAAGAGTTTTACTTAAATTGTCAAGTCAGTTGTTTTTAACAAAAAAATGTATTCGTTTATTAGCTCCATTCGAACAAGAGCTTAAAAACTTTATTTAATGAGATTTTGTTTATATATGAACAAAAAAAATACATAAAGGGTATATATATATATATATATAGCTTTATGAAAGATGTCATGTATGTTTTGAAGTTGATAAAAATACTGTTAAAAGGTAGATTCAAGATAACAATCTCGAGTTCAATTTCTAACCAAATTCAGGTTCAAGTGAGTGATTCGCACAAGAGCAATTCCTATAAACATTGTGCATATCTGATGGTGGTGAAATTCCATAAAGAATGATATTTATAAGCTATATCTATATCTGTTTATCTACAAAATATTTGCAAGCTATTTTAAAAATGTTATTATTATTATTTGTTTATAATGTGCTTCTTATGCTATAAGTAGTAAATTCAATCCTTTACAAATTTAGTCTATCAGTTTCAGTCAAGACTTACTATTTATCTTTGAAAGAAAGTACTTACTAAATTATTCAGAATATATATTGGTTTGATTTCTGTGATCTAAAGTTCAAGTCTTCTATATTATATAGTACATATACCTAATTAATTGGGATTATTGCACAAACATTGATCAATCAATTTAAAAGGAATGAATTATTTTTGTCTTATCTATGCATTAAACAGAAATCATACATAATTAAAGATGTGCAGCTCCACCCATCATATAAATGATAAATAATTCTTAATGGTGCTGCTCCTTTTCTTGGTTGTGAGTGATGCCATTTTTATTATGTCTGAACAGCATTTTATTCAATTAAGAAATGACAATTATAACATGTTCATATATAGCTTCCCCAACTTTCTTGGCATGTTCATACACAGCTTCATCGTTTACAGTTGCTGGATAAAACCTCACTCTCTTCCATGAAGTCTACTAATGCGGTGCATGGATGAACTACTGCTATATATTGCTTGATTTTTTTAATATTATAAACAAATTTGCCAAAAAAATAATAAATCTAGAAAATGCTAATTTATAATAACTTGTACTTGATTAATAAGAAAGATAAAATTGAAAATTACTTACTAAATCTATGAGATTGTAATTATTGGACTAAATATGAGTGCAAGAAAAATTAGACTATAAATTCATTGATTTTATATTCAAATCCAAACAATGAAATTCTCATAATTCAAGGATTTAAAATCTATAGATTTAACAAAATCCATGAATTTTAGAATCTCAATCCAAGTGACCTACAAATATTTATTTAACACTTATTGACTTTTAAAAAATCTTTAAAAGTCATTATTGAACACTAAAAAAAGTTCATAAAAGTTTTCAAGTCTCTTGATGCAATATACTTTCTAAAAATCTATAACTTTATAAAAGTTATTCACTTAAAAAAATTTAAAGATATTTATTAAAAAAAAAAAAGTATAGGTGGCATGACACGCTTGTGTCGTGCCACTATCTCGTCTAAGACACGTTTGGGTGACCTTGGGTGTAATAAATTTTTTTTTTAATTTTTTACACTAAAATAGTACTTTAGATTATACAATTTTTTTTGCTTTAAATAAAAAACAAGATTTTTTCAAATTTTATATAAAAAATGAATAAAATGTTTGAGTGTCTTGAATGCTACAATTTTTTTCTTCAAATAAAAATCAGAATTTGTTCAAATATTTTTTTTTTCAAATTTTATATAAAAAATGAACAATATATTTGAATGTCTTAGGTGCTATAATTTTTTCTTTTTTTATTTTCTTTTTTAAATAATTTGGATACTATAGTTTTTTCCCTTTTTGAACAAATGAGAAATAAAATTTGTTCATGTATATACAAAATTGAGCAAACTTTGTATGTGAAATAAAAAAATTTCTATATATATGGAATTTTTTCAAATTCTATATAAAAAATGAATAAATTTTATATTTGAAGTAAATACATTTTATGTCTAAATATCAAATACGATCTAATATAATTATTATTAACAGGACTATATTTGACTTATTACAATTTTTTTGAACATACGTAAAGTGAATGAAAATGATACGTAATTTGATCAAAACTGATAAAAAACTAAATATAAGATGAGTAAATTCAAGAAAAAAAAGAAAATACCAAAGCATCACTTGACCTTGCAGCACTATTAGTTCCTTTTAAAAATCTTAATTGAATAAATCACTCTAAAAAGAAAAGAACCTAGGTAACCTTTGTCACCTAAAAAAACAAAAATTGAAAGAATAAACGAGAGTATAATAACGTGTAAAAATAATAGTTTAGAGTAAATTTGATAAATATATAAATTTAAAAATAAATTTGATAAAAATATCCATTTTGTTACTAATTCAGGATATATTTTATACTTAAACCAAAACTTTACCATTAGAAAATTGTTTTTCATTTTTCCGTCAAAAATCAGATCTTGCCCCTTCTTCTCTTCTTTCTGATCTTTTTGTTTAAAACCCTAGACCTTAATTTTATGATAACAATTTTCCTTTCGAAATTATACTAACTCTTCACCTCATCACGTTCCTCGTGCAATGGTGGTCTGCAAGTGCCGGAAGGTACCCCTCATCTCTCTTCGATATTTTTATTCCATTTCCTTTCTAAAGCGGAACCCGGCAGACGATGAAGTTTAGATCTTATTTAGTTGAATCGATATGTGGTTTTGCAATTTCTTACTTGTCTTTTGGTCTTGCAAATTGTGTTGTTTGTTTCTAGTCTTAGTTTGGTTCGGGTTATGTGGATTCATTGGCATTACCCTTGAGGTGGGGATTTCCCTTGCATTGTGAATATAGTTGAGGATCAGCTTACATGGCTGTATAATCGCTAATGTTTTATTGATTGAATTATACTAAATGGTTGTTTGATTGTTATTATTTATGAGCTTGAACTGATTTGGTTTTTTGGTAGTGTTTTCTGCTGGTCAAGTTGTAATTGTAGGTGTAGCTAATTCTATTGTGTCATGAACTCATGATTGAGAGTTAGGATATGTAGTGTGCTTTTGTGCAATATGAGAATTGATGTATGTGAATTTTGCTGTTTCAGGCGACAAAGCTTTATTGTTTCGTGCACAAGGTCCCTGTTTGTGGGGAATGTATCTGCTTCACTGAGCATCAGATATGTGTGGTATTTATATTAAACTCCATATATCTTCAGTTATTGCTCTGTAGTTTTCACTTTGGTTATTTGGTCATCTCCTTGATCAATACTTGATCATCTTAATACTGTTTTTGCAGAAATATATTGTTGATGTGTTAAGACCACAATGGTTAAGAAATAGTGAAGTAGACAAAATAATTAGATTCGGTCCCTGTAAAAAGAGAGAGAATGATGGGAAGATGTAAGTTTATTAGGAGAGATGGCAGGAAAAAAGGGAACATGTTACTAATGCTATACAAGTGAACATCTAATACCCATTTTAGGCATGAACTACAAATGCAATTCTAAATCATGACGTCTTTTATGGAACTTTTGGAATCTGATCGGAAACTACCAATTCAATTTACACAAAATCTGCTGAATGTTGTGAAATATGCTGTTTAAGATGTACATGCGTATGTGCAAAATATTTGTGTATGCATACTTATGTGCCGACATGTGCATGTGTGTTTAATTTGTGCTTATGTTGTAAAAACACTTGTTCAAGCCTAGTTTATACTTACTCTGTCTGTCTTGTCACTATTTGAAGGTGCGCTCTTACTCTGAGTGGGTAATAGATGGAGAATATGATTGGCCTCCAAAGTGTTGCTCTTGCCAAGCTTTAGTTGAAGAAGGGGACAGTTCTCACACCACCCGATTGGGTTGCCTGCGTATGTTTTATTGCAAAGTTAGCTGAATGCTCTTACTAGTGAATTTTATTTGAAATGCACTATTTGATGAGCATTTATTTGTGGGGTTCATTGTAGATGTTATACACACAAATTGTTTGGTTTCCCATATTAAGAGCTTTCCTCTGCACACTGCGCCAGCTGGATACGTATGCCCTTCATGTTCCACATCAGTAAGAATGCTTGAAAGCCATTTCTAGCTAAAGTCTACTTATCATTTATACATTTCTTCTAGCTTCAAACACTGATGTTTCTAATGATAGTTGTTTTCTATTAGAATAAATTACTCTGCAATAATTTCTCTGGTAGCAATGCTCCTTTTCTTGTGTAGTGAGCATGATTTCATCATGTTGATATAATAATTTTGCTGCAAAGCGTAAAACTATCTAAATTAACACCAACAAAGTAATTAAGAAACCAGATAAGCTTAGTTCTTCCAACATTAGTCTGCACCTTCATAACAATTTAAATTAGTTAATTTTCTCCTGTGATGCACGGAAATGTTAACCACCAGATGTTTCTGCATGTCAGAAACTTTTTGGAAACGGTTTTTGGCCTGTTTCTGCAATTTCCATAAAGTTGGAAAGGCGTTTCACTTTCAGAAATGCATTTCTTTGCCTTTGTTTTATTTTTTTTTAAAATGAACAGAAATCTCAATCAACGCAAGAGGAGCTATTGGGTTCTTCATGTTGTGATATCAGGTGAGTCGATGATGACTGAGGCAGAAGAAGCTTACTTCTTGTAACTTCAGTGATGACGGCTGACCGACCCTACCATCAAACTTTGAGTTTTGGGTTTCTTTTTACGGATTGGGGAAGTCTGTCATCAAGCTTGCATCTCTCATACTGTCTTTGATCATACTAGGCTTCTTGAGAAGGGTGAACTGAATAAATCACGGGGATCTTTGAGCTCGGTGAGAACATTTTTTGGCTTGAGGTCATAGGTGCAACTTATGATTAGGAGGTAGGTATTTGATTTGAACCGAACTGAACCAACCAAACCAAACAAAACTGAAAACCCAAACTTTCAAAAATACAAACCTAACTGAACTGAACTAATCTATAAACTGAATCGAATTGAACCAGTTTGGTTTTGTTCAATTATGGTCCGATTTGGTTTAAACTGAATCTTCTAAAATTTTTTTTAATATGAACAATAGTTCTTATAAGATATTTTTAATATAAATAATGAATTTCAATTAGATTTGAACTACTTTGGTTTGATTTTAAATTCGGTACAGTTCAACTGAAATTTTTTACCAAAACCGAACCTGACCAAATTCACTGAATTTTTTAAAAAAACTGAACCAAATCTATGTTTAAACCGAACTAAAAAACTGAACCAGTTCGGTTTGGTCAGTTTTTTGGTTTGAACCATTTGTGCCCACCCCTACTTATGATGTTTACTGCCCCTCTATTATCCTTCAGTATGCTATGTTGTATAGTTATTCTTTCTTTTTCTTTTGTTGAAATTTGAATTTGTGATCAATGGGTAACTAGATATAAATCAATTTATTTACTTTTGTTGAATGTTAGTTTGTGGGCATGAGATTTGGGTTCTCAAATATAGCAAATTGATTTTTTTTTTAAAAAAAAAAAAAATTTGATGTATGAATTGATGGTTAAATATTAATTGACAGTTGTCTTTGTTTGATAAATATTTTTGAAAAATATTCATATAAAAAATTAGAACTTATAAAAAAGCCTATATTTTTATTTGTATATTTATGTGTTTTTTCCCACATTTTATTTCTTACATTTTTAGAAAATGTCATTTCCTTATGTCTGTTTCTGCATTTCCCGTTTTG
Source organism: Omphalea diandra (assembly GCA_949677035.1). Taxonomy (NCBI): domain Eukaryota; kingdom Viridiplantae; phylum Streptophyta; class Magnoliopsida; order Malpighiales; family Euphorbiaceae; genus Omphalea; species Omphalea diandra. Next base: position 7,314 of record CATIWR010284524.1, read on the forward strand.
GTGTTCCCTAGATTTTCTTAGCTGGTTTTAAAGGGGCTTTTAGTCAAAAACTTTGATGAACCAAGGGTATACATATTCTGGAGTTAGATTATCCTCTATTTACAGGTTTTGTATGACAAACTTGCTATGGTTGAGCACTTAGCTTATCTGAATTTCAAATACAAAACAAGGTCATAAGGCTTAGTTTGTTTCAGCTTGTGATCACAAGTGAGCTTTTGTCCTCAGACTTGGAGCACTAAGCGGGAATGTTGAATGAAAGGATGATTTTTCATTTTTTTTAAAGCTAGTTATTTAGAAGAACAAAAAATTTTACTCTTTTCCCTGTTTGTTTGAAGTCATTTTGCTTTTTCCCTTAAAATTTAAAAGCCTTTTCTTATTGAAAGTGGAAAATTTTTCCTAAAGTTAACAGGATCATATTGCAACTGAAAATTTCTAAGGCATTAAGTTCCATTTTGAGATTATCAATGATTGGAGGAAGTTGTCCTTTTCCGTTATTCCATATATGAAACTATGTTGTGGCTTCTGCATTCTGAGACATGGTCTATTTAGACCTGAATACATTATTTTTAGTCAGACGCAGTAAGAGAAGGGAAAAAAGGGGAAAAAAAAAGGAACAATTTGATTTCGTAGTTGTGTTATTTAGAAGTTGGCTGCTCTGATGTATATTTATTTATTTATATTTTTTTAACACTGTAGTTCATGTATATGTGGTGCTTTAATGGTGCAGATATGGCCTCCCAAGAGCATTAAAGATTCAGGATCTCGTCATCATTCAAAGCTGAAGGAAGCTATCATGCAGGTAAGATGCATGATTAGTGTAAAGTGTAAATTAATGCTTGCACTAATGACAGTCCGGAGTTTTTTTTTTTTTTTTTTTTTAAACTAATGTTTCAGTTGATTAGTATATTAACTAAACCTATTTTTGATATTCAGTTATTTTATATATCTCAAGTGTCTGCTGGCCTTTTGTTCAGTACATAATCTTTATTTATTTATTTATTTTTGATTGCGTGGATTTTTGAAGGCCCCCTATCCTCGTTCCTGCTTCATCCTGCTAACTAATTAGATATGCCCTTGATTCATCCTTTGTAGTACTCATACAATGGTGTGCTTGATTGAATCGCTTAGATTTGTTGCAAGTTATAGTCATAGTTGTTAAAGGCGCAAGACGTACTAAGGCGCCAAGAGGTTTTAGAGCCTAGGCACAAGGTGTAGGCGCATGCCTGAGTGACATTAGGCGCAACAATCGTTAAATTAAAAAAAGTAAACTTAAGATCTAATAATTATATATGCATATTAACATTATGATATAGAGAAGTTATTTCTAACCCTTGTAATAATTTCTTGAATTAGATTAGGAAAAACTTATTTCTAAACCTTGAAATAAGATGCAAGATGACTATTTCTTTGATCTAACCCTTATAATAATAGAAAACTTGTTGACTAGGACAAAAACCTTCTACACTAAATAAGCGATCAAGCAAGGCCAAGCAGAAGACACATGAAAAAACATATATAACTATTAACTATAAAAAATCATCACGCCAAAAACTCAGAAACAGAGGTAATCCAGAAATCCTTTATTTCTTTCCAGAAATAGAGGTAAACAGAGGTAGATATGCGATAGAACAGGGTGGAAGGAGATAAATCTCAGACGAGTGGTTGCCGGAAATGAACAGATCAGTGACTGGCAACTGCAGTGTTGGTGGTTTGGTCGGGTTCTAGTGATGCTGGCAAATTTTTTGGTAACTTTTCAGCGTGTCGACCTCAGATCGTTCATCTGCAATTTCAGTGGTGGTGGTATTTTGGGGTGATAGATTGCTGTAGAAGTTATCGAGACACACCTTTCTTGAGCCTAGCACTAGCAGCAGGCACATGCCTGAGTGGCAGTGCCTGCCTTTGGCCTTTAGAGGTGCAGGCCCGGTTGCCTAGTGCACCTCACACCTAAGATGTGCCTCAACTGCGCCTTTAATAAATGTAGTTATAGTCTGTAAAAGGTAATAGTAATACACAGGCGGTCAAGTTCAACAAGTCTCTTTCCTTGTCAAGTTCAACACATTTCTTTCCATGTTGGGGGGATTTAACCTAATCTGAATGCTATGATCTCTCTCTCTCTCTCTCACACACACACACAAACGTGCTGATGATTCAGTTGCATGATCATGAAAACCTGACCATCATAACACGAGGACAGTTGAGAGATTGTCGACAACAGCAGGAAGGCTTAATATATTAAAGTATGATGGTTGCTGTCACTAATAGATTATAGAGATTTTTCTGCACACATCTATAGTAAGGGATTGACAAAAAAAGGAGTGGATTACTCATCCATAGTACTTTTATTGAGAGCAAGTAGATCAATAGTTTTCTCCTGCTTGAAGAGTCCTGCCAGCTGAAGCAAAGTCTGAACCATGATACTAGTGATCACTCTAAGCTTGAAGAGATAGTTTAACAAGGCTACAGATATGATAAATGATTGCTTTTTTCCCCCTCTTCTGCATCTGTGGTTTAACTTTATTTGATGTGAAGTAATTTATATTTATAGGAGTTCTGCTTTCACTATTGCATCCTTTAATTGTGGATACTTCATTGAGTGGGGATTGGCATTTGACAAGACTTGAACCCTGTTGTCTACTTCTAGATACTCATTTTTACCTTTAAGCTAAGACATTATTTTCAATAGAGCTCAAACAAAGCCTTCTTTATCATTGTTCAGATGAAAATTTAAGAGTTTTGATCATTGTCATGCAGACTGGTTTGGAAAAGAACTTATTTGGAAATCATCCAGTTTCATTGCCGGCACCACCACCTGCGTTTGCCTCAGATCCACTGGTTGCCCTTTCTTCATCACCTTCAGTGACGAAAGAGGAAATAAACATGACTGAAGAATACTCATCTGCAGCTGGAACGGGGCCTCCTAGAATTTCAGTATCGGATATTGTGGAGATTGATAGCCCCAGTTCAGCTGGGAATTATTTGAAAAGCTCAAGTCCTGTTGGTGTAAGATTGCCCCTTTTTTCTCTCCCATTGTTGGACATTGTAGTCAATTTACTCACCATATATTTGTCTAGTTTCTACTTTGATTTCTTATATATTGTTATCTGTGGCCATATTTCTATGCAAGCCAGCCTGGTGCTACAACACGAAAGGGTGGCATCCATGTTGACAGGCAAAATTCTGAAATCTCATACTATGCAGATGATGAGGATGGAAATCGTAAAAAGTACAGTCGAAGAGGTGAGTGGAAACTTTACTAGATGTAGCCAAGCTCCAATGGCATGGTGCTTGCAACCTTATATGAGACCCATTTTTTCCAATTTAGGTTTTCATGCTGTTTCCTTTTGCTACTGTGTCTGTCAAATATCAAATTGATATGGCACAATCTCAGGCATAAAAAGCTCAGCATCAGTGTGTGGATTAAATAGACTATGAACTGCCAATGTGTCTGGGACAATGGACATGATTAGTGCGCATGTCTTTTTGGGGAATAGGCTATATAGGTGTCATGAAAAGGAGAGGGGATGTAATATAATTTGGTTATGCCTTGTGTTTATTCCAAATCTTTTTTTTTTGGGTACTATTCTATTCCAAATCATTTATCCTTACAGAATGTTGATTAGAAATTGTGACACAATTGATAAACTCATTCATGGTTTATGCATTTCACAATTGTTTGATATATCATTGACATAAAGTAAGCTTGATACCCCCTGCCTGCCTCATAGTGCAGGTCAGAGGTTCGAACCCCATCAGCCCCTTCCCCTTGAAGTATTTCCAATTTACCAAAAAGAAGACAGATGCCTGTCGAATCATTTGTTTTCTTATTCTGATTGTTTTATATCCTGTTCAATTTTCAAATTCCAGTCTCTCCATTGCAGGTCCATTCCGCCACAAGTTCCTTAGAGCTTTGCTTCCATTCTGGTCAAGTGCATTACCAACTTTACCAGTAACTGCACCTCCACGTAAAGATGTGACCAATGCAGATGATGTCTTAGAAAGTCGTGTGAGGCATCAAAGACCATCAAGAATGGATCCAAGGAAAATCCTTCTATTTATAGCAATCATGTATGTCTGCCTTCTTTGTGAATTGCCAATTATATTATCTTATCATGAGTATGAATAATAGGATTGTTCAAAATGTTGATTTGTTCTATTTCATTTTGCTCTCATGGTTTGCAAATCAGTACAAGTGATGAGATGCACAATCCTAAAGTTTATGCATATGTGATGAGATGCATATGTGATGAGATGCATATGTGATGAGATGCACAATCCTAAATTTGTTCTATTTCATTTTCCCTCTAAAGTTTATGCATATGTGATGAGATGCACGCTTTGCAAATCAGTACAAGTGTTACTGTTTTCCCTTGTGGAAATCCATTATTCCCGCTGCTTTTTCTAATGTAAGTGTGTTGTAATCATGTGCAGGGCCTGCATGGCAACTATGGGTATACTGTATTACAGAATCGCACAACGAGGTTTTGGAGAAGAGCAGCAATAATTCTTACATAAGGTTGTAATGGAATTTTCTGACCAGTCGTACTATCATATGTCACCAATTATACCATCATATGCCTATCTGATGGCTATGGGTGGCTCTGCATCTCCCGCTGCTTCTCTTGTATGGCTGTTAGTATGTGTGCATTGGTTGCTTGATTGAATGAAATGTGCAAGGGGGTGGAAGAGAATTTTGTTTCCAGTGTCACCGGGAATAAAATGTTACATAATATAACCATATTTAGGCAATTTTATTTTTTATTCTTTTCCATTTGGAGTCAAATTGGAGAATGAGGTCAAAGACAAGATATTTTTTTTTTGGTTTTAATTGGTCTCTTTTTTATTTTTATTTTTGTAATTACATGTTCTGCTAGTAAATGTTGCAAAAAGAGGTTGAGCAGATCATGAGCCGCCCTTCTCTGGGTTCATTTTGAGTAAGGTATCTGAAGCTGGAAATTAATTTTGGCATGGGTATGGTGCTATTGAAACCTCTTAAGCTTTAAGTTTCAAACTGTATTCGAGCAAGGCTTAGGTGGGACCAAGGTCCAAACTATGAGGCAAATAATATCGTTTCAATCCAAGATGTGACTGAAACAAGTCCCAGGGAAATAGGGAAAACTTGCATACACCATAACGGCGCACTTGCTTCTGGAAAATGGACGTCTAAAGTAGGAAGAATCCTACTCAAATATTTTTCTTAAAGTATTAAATAAAATTGTTGATAATTTGAAAATAATTAATTATAATAAAAATTCAAATGTGTCAACTACAAACAACATGAAAAGTTAGATTGTTTGCAGATGATATAAGTTTCACATCAATATGTGCTCTAGGCACCTGCCTGAAACGTTTCTCTGAACTCCTTTCCTCTCCATTCTAGGAATTTCTTATAAAAATTTGGAATTTGGAAAAACCAGCAAGAAACATATTTCACTTCAAAAAGATATATTTTATTAGTGACGAGAATCCATAAATAAAGCATCACAAATAAAAAACGTTGGTTCGCCATCCTAGAACTAGACACCAGATACCCAATTTGCTACCATTACTAATAAGTGAGCAACAGAGTTTGCCGACGTCCTAACAAACTGCACTCTACAATCATTTATCTCTGTCAATAGAGATTTAATTCATCAATAACCAAACCTAAATTAGCGCCTTGACCCCAACCTACGCATTAGACTCGACAATTATCCTTGAATACGAATGGGCTTTTAACTAGCTAAGACCTTTGAAGCTAGGAGCTTCTGCTATACCTGAATCCATAGGACCCTACAAATCTTCATCCTTCCTGACTCATCTCTAGCTATCCAGTTATAACCCAATAGTTCTTGTGGTGAAAACATTACTCCATAAACATTGCATTTAAGCCATCCATGACTTGGGTCCTTTGCTGGCACACAACACCTTCAGAGATAAGAGGCAGCTCATCTCCATTAAGAAATACCTGTGCAGATTGCCATTGAAAAAACAACGAGCTAGCTAGATTCAATAACTGTACCACAGATTGCTTCTTATAGTTCCAGATCGTGTAATTCCAATTTCGCCATAAGCACCAAGCAATCATACAGATAATTTATGCAATCTCACAGATAAAGCGATTAAAAATCTCCGATAACCAATCCACAAAAGAATCCACATTACCTGCATAAACCGATTGTAGAGGAAAGCCAACACTCTTTAGCAAATTGATACTGCACAAAAATGTGTGAGATAGATTCCATGGCCGCATTACAAATAGGATAAGTCAGATCGACGATAACACGCCTCTGTATTAGTAAATCCTTTGTTGGGAAACAGTTTGTACAAGCTCTCCACATTAGATTCCTGGCCTTTAGGGGGATTTTCATAGCTCGTAAGCCCTGCCAAAGAGTGGAAGAGGTTTGGGGATTCATGCGCTCCTTCCCTGCTGTTAGCTTCCTATAAGCACACTTTACAGAGTAGTTTCCATTGTTGTCAAGACTCCAAAATAACTTATCCACCTTGCTGCGAGAGGTAAGAGGGGTTTTGAAGATCAAGGCCTTATCTTTTTCATTGAATACATCCTTAATAACAGCAGTATCCCAAACAAACTCTCCAACCTTCATAATACTATTGACTATTGCTCTTTTCGTCCCTAGTACCTCATCTGTAGTGATCATGGGATTTGAGTCATTTAGTAACCACGAGTCAGACCATAGATTGATCCCATATCCATTCCCAAGCCTCCACCTGACTCCACTTCTAACAAGGGTTTAAGTGGCTAAGATATTATGCCAAGGTTATTTCATAATTTTACCTCCAAGCAATGTGAATTTGGGCAATACCTTGCGTTGCATCATCTGCCAAAAAGGGAATGAGGTTCGGTTAGTAATCTCCACCCATTTTTGCCTAGCATTGCCAAGTTAAACTCATGAACCTTGCCCACCTTGACCTTTCCTCTTACATAATCGTTCCCACTATATCCAATTTATACCCTTTGAGCCTCCTCCTCTCGATCCCCACCAAAATGAATTCATCATC